>PVLC010008292.1:0-23814 GCA_004027655.1 Graphiurus murinus | reverse complement strand
GGCTGAAAGAGCTGCTGGGGAAAGGCTGGTTGGGAAGTTGCTGGGCCGGGTTGCTGGGGAAGTCCTGGGAAGAAAGTTTGTGGGTTACTAGTGGAAGACGGGTTGCTAGAGAGAGGGGTTATTGAAAGTTTGTAGGAAAAGCACTATTTGGAAAGACGACCTCTGCACTGTGTTTGTTATTGTTTGTGCAACGCCTTGATCCCAGAAAGAGAGAGTTATAATAAAAGAGGTTCGAACCAGTAGCATTTAGCCGGCGTCTTTTATTGGGGCTTCATGGCTGAGGGTTCAGCCTGGGGCGCCCGATAACCACGCCTGGCTTTTTAAAATGTTTAAAAGGACATTCTAAACAAATAATTACAAGTAAATTTCATTCTGTTTTTGCTTATAGTATAGAATGTAGTGAAATTCAGAGACATTTTTTAGATTTCAGGATTTTTTTCCTCATTAGTCTGATATGTAGATTCACTCACCTTCTTCGGAGTACCTCATTCTTTTTATCCTATACTGCTCTTTCTGCTTGGAACATGTCTTCCTTCCCCGTGGTCATCTATTGAAGTCTTCTGGGGTCTTCAGGCCCTGGCTCGAATCCCACTACCTTATAGGGAGCTTTTCATAAGTCCCTGAGACTAACCAATACCTTCTCTGAAGGTTCTGTACCATATAGGAGGCACTTTCCACATATTTCTGTAATTATATTTACAGATTTTATTTCCCTGAAAGATTTAAACTTTTCAACTTTAGTACCCATTTTATCCATTCCTGTTAAGTCTCTTGTGCCTTGTAGATACTCAATAAAAATCTGATGAAAGAATGGAATTTTGTGGTGGCTTTGAGATGGTAGGCATGCCTAAGATATGGAGAGGATTATTTTTCTTATTTGTTTCTTCTAACCACTGAAAAAAGGAAAACAGACTTAAACTTTACTGGGAAGGATTCAGAGTCCATATGAGGACACTGACCTTCTGAACATGGGCATATGCAGGAAGGAAGATTGGGAGCCTTATCTCGAAGTCTTTAACAATAATTCAGCTTTTGGAGTAACTTTAAGAAAAACCTCTGAGTTAATGTCTGGCCCCATCAAAGCAACCTATAGCATATTTAGCATCTGGGAGAAGTTTGGCTAATTTTGAAATATAAAACCACACCTAAAAAGGATCCTGTTGTTGCCATCTTTTTCTCGACATCCTTGTTCTCTCCAGTGAAGCAGTACATCTTTGGCTAGTAGAAATTAAACTCTGTGTATGTGTGTGTTTCATTTTATACATCTCTTAAGGTATTTAAATCCTACCCTGTATTAGAATGATGTTAGGTACTTGTTTAACCCTCTACAGATTGGAAACTGGTTGATGGCAGGTACTGTGGACGTCCCTGGGTTTGCTCCCTGGGACTCCTGGAGCTGTGCCTCGGCCATGGTGATAACAGATTCCCAACTGCATCATGCGCATCCTCAGTTAATGGGAAGCAGGTGGCCAGGATAACATAGGTGTTCCTGGTAGTAGTAGGTCTGTGAAATGGCATTTCCAACTCAGCGATTGGAAATGCCATTTCACAGACCATTTTATGCTTTAAAACCCTACCTAGGTTATGTAAGAAGCCAGTACATTTAAGAGTTTCCTAGGTAAGGGAAGCTCCCACAAAATGCAAAGTGGAAATCCAATTTCACCTATTTGATTTGATTTTAATTGGAACATTAGGACATGGGCTTAATTACTTGAATGTCAGCTAAGAAGGCCTTTGTAATAAAGTGAAGATCGGATCTCTACTGTTTGACTTCAGGTGTTTTAGTATAAATGTTAACTCAGCAAGATTGAAGAAAATAACACCAAAAGTGAGCTAGAAGATCTCAGAGCTCTGTGAGGTGAGCTCCATCCCATTAACTGGACAGTCCCAAGATTCTTGCTGTTCAGTTGCTTGATACACTGCCAACTTCAGAGCTATAGCAGTGGATGGAGCTCAGAAACTAAGCCTGAGTAGATGGGCCAGTTTCTTCACCTGCTGGGGAGGCCAGGGATGGAAGAAAACCAGAGGAAGTCAGTTTAAGCCTGTGTGCTTAACGAGGACAAACAGAAACAAAGGTTGCTGTCTGAACTTTTCAGTTAATATATGAGGCAGGTGAATCAAAGAAAATGAACAGTATCTCTAATCCTACAACCCGGAGATAATCGCTGTTACACCTTCCCTATTCTTCCAGAGATAGGTTCTTGTAGATACATGCTAAAATTTCCCCCACAAAAATGGAATTAGAAAAACATTATTTTGTAACTGACACATTTTCATAATGTGAATGTCAGTTTATGTCTGTAAAAATGGTATTCTTCAGCTTGGTGTGGTGGCCTACTCCTGTAATCCTAGTACTTCAGAGGCTGAAACAGGAGAATCGCATGTTTGGGGCCAGCCTCAGCAACTTAGTGAGACGCTGTTTCAAAATAAAAAATAAAAAGGGCTGGGGGTGTAGCTCAAATGCAGAATGCCCTTGGGTTCAATCTTCAGTATCCAAGACAACAAATGGAATTCTTCACGATGGATTTATTATATCTAAAAACATCAAATCTCTTGTCGTTGGACATCTAGTTTTGCATTTTCTCGCTATTGTGAACAACCCTACCATGAGTATGTTTATAACCAAATCTTTTCTAATTTCCTTAGCATAAATACATATCTTTTTCATATTAGTAATTAGTATGTAATTATTTTCATGTAATATACTATTAATGTGTAAAAACAGCTACATATTAATACATGTATGTTCCCTATATATGTGAATACTGATTCTGTAGCTCTTATTAGAACTTATTTTTTCAACCTGGAGCTATATGAGTTTGTCTCTGAATTTCTTTCCCACAACAAATAAAAATACCACAAATCATTAGCATTTAGGCTCACTCTGCCAAGATGGGTCAGCTCCCATATTATAAAATAGGCTATATACTTCACACTTCCCCCTTGAGTAACAGTTATTGATTGTTATATTGAACACTGTGATTGCTTTGGCAACAGCATTCCAACCTTCCCCTTAGCCTATGTGGGATTTGCGGAAGGGACAGGAGGAATCATGACACCCTCTTCAGCTCTTGGGGAAGATTTTTATTAGGCTAAACCAATCAGTATAATCCTGTCACCCTTACCAGCGATTGATTTTTTATTAGGCTTGTGATCAAGGTGAGTCTAGTCACAGTGGGGCCCAGGACTTTTGTTTTCTGGTTGAAGAAGAGTTTATTCTCTGAATAAGGAAGTACATAGCTCTGGTTTCTATTTGCAGTCTTACAGTGGCCACATGGGGAGCCAGCCTTACCATGATATGATACGCTGGATGTAGCCTTCCCTGAAGCAGCCTACCCTGCTGCTGGATTTTAAATTTATATAAGGCAATATATTCTAGTTATTACTTGTGCCAGGATTTTTAATGTGTGTGTGCGCGCACACGCACATATGTGTGTGTTGCTGGGGATTGAACCCAGAGCCTTGTACGTTCTAAGCAAATGCTCTACCACTCAGCTACACCCCCAGCCCCACTTTTATCAGTTTAACCAGGTTTTTGGTGCCCAATGAATGTAACTATGGTGGAGCAAAGAGATTCTAACGTCAACTATCACATGTACTTCTCTTTCCAGCAAATTTACAACTTGCCTATTTTGTATGTTTTGCTTGTTTTATGACTTTAGAATGGCAGCCTTTCACATGGCCTGGATTAGTCACACCCACACAACTATGTCTTCCATCTCTGTGAAAAGGGATCGCTAATCTGTGCTTAGGCCCTGACTTCCCCTCCACCCTGCGTGTCCAGCTGCCTGTTGGCCCTGACAGATTGTCATGCTTCACTTCCACCTTGACACAGTTGTCACTGTGTCTTCCTTTGCTCTGGTTGACTTTCTTTCCTCCCATACCCAACTATCTCCCCCCATCCCCTATTCAGCAACAACCAGTTCTCTATTCCCTGAGTCTGTACACCCAAATACGCCAGCCTGAGTTGCAACTATTCCCTTCCTTTTCATTCCCCCAATCTAATCAATAATTAGTTCTACATGAGGAATGTTTTTTGGAATCCCCTCCCTCCACTACCTTCCCTAGTCTTCTGCCATCTTTACACCTCTAATCCTCTCTTACCCATTACCCTTGTCATAACAATTAAGGTCCTAAATAACCAGCGGACCAGTGCGATGCTGTCACACTCTCCCCTCCCTCCCAATTTCCATTGGCAGTTCCCTGGCCCTCCACAACCCAATCCTACAGTATCATAGTGTAAAAAGATGCCAGGGGCATGGGCAAGCAAGCCCAAAGAAACAGACTAGTAGCTACAAAGTTACTTCTCAAAAGATAGTTTTTGCTGCTGCTTCTCTTCCTCCGTTCTTCTTTCCTCCTCTTCCTTCTTCTTCTTGTCTTCTTTTTAAACATTAGGAGGAGGATATAGAGTATGGAATTAGAGTACTTCCTGGCCACTCCCCATATATTTCTGTATCTCCTGCCCCAGCCCTGGGCCTCCTTTCCTCTTGATTCTGTGCCACAGGCACAAATGAGCCAGTTTGACAAAGCACTGTTTCTTCCTGATGGGGAAGGCAAAGAAACAGAATGGGTAAAGCCAAAATCCCTTTTTATGGGACGAGGGGGGAAAGAGAAGACTGGGAACACCATGTTAATAGCTCTTGTCCTATGTCTACTTTGGACCCCGTCCTCCACTCCCCACCAACAGACATGAGGGGATGCTGCATAAGACTGTCTGGTGTTTCCTGCCCACATCTGGACCTCACATCTGTGCAATTTCCTGTGCTGTAGTGCCTCTGAGAAATTCATACTCTTCTTGAAGGTTAATGTGCAGGTAGTTATATTCTCATGTCCTTTGTGTGTTGATGCCTCTATGAAAATACTTTCATGTGAGCTGGGCGTGGTGGCGCACGCTTGTAATCGCAGCATTTGGGAGGCTGAGACTGGAGGATCCAGGTTTGCGGCCAGCCTCAGCTACCTAGTGAGGCACTCCGCAACTTAGTGAGACCCTGTTTCAAAATAAAGAATAAAAAATAGGGCTGGGGGGTATAGCTCGGAGGTAGAATGCCCCTGAGTTCAATCCCCAGTGCTGCAAAAATAAACTTTCATGTGTTGTATGGAAGTTCATATTAAAGATAAGTTTTGGGAAAACAGTACTTGGCTTCTGTATGTGCATAGATACTGACTTCCACCATAACAATATAATTATATGAATAATATAATTATTCAGCATTACTGTCTCAAATCATTAAACAACACCTGAAAACGCGTTTCATGAATAACAAAGGGAAGCCCATTTTCACTGTGGACAAGTTGACTCTGTAAGAATTGGGGGGGACATGCTAAGGTGTTTGCAGTAAAGGCAAGGGTAGCAGAGCCCATGTCTTAAGAGGAGCAGGGTAGGCATCAAGATAAGAGATAAGAACAGTGCTGGGCACAAAGCAGCCATCTGAACTTTTGTTTCTGAATGAATCTACTCTCACCTTCTCAGAACCAGATCCAGAGAAGGCAGAAAAATGGGAATTACTGAAAAGTAGAACAAGAGGTGAAAGGTGGATGGCTTTCTACCAAGGATGTCAAGTTCAAGAATCCCAGAGTGATGTCATATTCTCTTAGGAGAATCATAGCTGTGAGAACTTGTGAATGTATTGACACATTTAAATGTGTTCTTTATAAAGGAGTGTTGGATAGATTCTGATTTATACCTTATCAGCCAGGCAGGGAGCCCTCTGGGCAGAGTCCATATCCCACACAATTGTGTAGCCCACAGTTTTTCACATAGTAAATGCTTAGCTACAAGATGAATCCTTTGTGAGCCCACAGTCCTTATTTATTATGGGGGCACTGCTTCTACCAATAAGCTGTGAGGTGCACATTTAAGGGGGTCACAGAAATTCAGTATTATTTCCATATGTCAGTGAGGTTTTAAGCAGCCCCCTGCCCCTTGACTGCCGACTGGAATCAGAGTTTTAATAAATAATTGGGTCCCATCCAGTCTTAATTCTCTATTCATTGGTCTGGGATGCTGCCGGGACAGGTGGAGCTTTTTAAAATTCTGAGCAACTAGGACTGAGAATCACCAACAGGCTGTCAAAGATCTCCAGCTGACAGGGTTTAAAGTTTACAGTGTCCGCAGCTTCATTCTAAGATCTCTGATGGTCCGTTCTCCACAGCAGTGAACTTTCAGGAAAACGCGGAAGACCTGTAAGCATATTCACACATAGGCATGCACCTCAACTAAAGACGAGGCAGCCTGGCGTGGTGGTGGTGGCGCAGCCTATAATCCCAGTACTTGGGAAGCTGAGGCAGGAGGATCGCAGGTTCCATCAGGAATTAAACAGACCCTGTTTCAAAATAAAAAGGGCTAGAGGTGTAGCTCAGAGACAGCATGCCCCTGGGTTCCATCCCTAGTACTAAAAGGGGTGGGTGGGGGGGGGACTCGTGCTTGTGCACGTCTCCAGGACACGCCCCCGCCCGCATCTGGGCCAGCACTCGCCCCGCCCCGGGGCCGCCCAGGCCCCGCCCACTCCGCGCGCTCCCGCGCCACCTCCTTCCTCTCGCGAGGACGCCCCGGCGCCGGAAGTGCCCGGAGCGCGCGGCAGGGCGGCGGGCAGGGAACTGCGCGCGGCCGGCCAAGGGAGAGGGAGGGGGTGCTGGGCCGCGTCGGCCGCCGAGGGGGTCCTCCCGCCGCGACTGCCGGGGTTTGGGCCAGTTGGCCAAGGCTGGTGGCCTGGGGCTCTGCAGGCGTCCGGCTGGGGTGTGGTTGCAGGGCCGCCCCCATGTTGCGTTTTCCGACCTGTTTCCCATCCTTCCGGGTGGTGGGAGAGAAGCAGCTGCCGCAGGAGATCATTTTCCTGGTCTGGTCACCTAAGCGGGATCTCATTGCTTTGGCCAACACAACGGGCGAGGTAAGTGAGCCGGCGCACAGCCCGCCTGGGCTGGGTCCGTCTGCAGTGGGCCGCGAACCCCAGCCCAGCCCTGTCCCTGTGGGCCTCACTGCGCGAGCCTCAGTTTCCCCTACTGCGGCCATGGAGGGCAACTTGTGTACCCCGCACCTGCCCTCGACGGCTGTAAACATTAAGTGAAAATATAAGACTGCCAAAGGTGATGTATATATACCCGTTTCCTATATTTTATGGCCCGAAGAAGTTTTCACATAGCTTAACAACTACACAGTCCTGAATCCTCAAGTCGCCTCCGTTCATTGATATGTCTCTTGAAAAGCACATGATATGCCACTCAGGAGCTAAACTTATAAACTTAAACCCTGTCCTATAAGTCTGCTTTCAGTTTAGTCCAGAATAAGGATGAATCGTTGTCAAGCCCTGCTGCAAATATGCTTGCATGTAGCTGCCACAGGGGAGGTTTGAGAGTTTATGCCCTGTAGTTCAAGTTTTTGTTTTTTTGGTTTTTTTTTTGTTTTTTTTTTTTTTGTGGTTCTGGGGATTGAACTCAGGGGCATTCTACCTCTGAGCTACACCCCCAGCCCTATTTTTTATTCTTTATTTTAAAACCGAGTCTCACTAAGTTGCGGAGTGCCTCACTAGGTAGCTGAGGCTGGCCTCGAACCCAGATCCTCCGGTCTCAGCCTCCCGAATGCTGGGATTACAAGCATGCGCCACCATGCCCGGCTTAGTTCAAGTTTTTATACCTGGGCTGGATAGCCACCTTCCACCAAAAGTAGCTTTAAATTGAAAGCGAGAATGATGCTTCACTGGATTCCTAACACAATGTGTGTGCAACTTGTCAATTAGCATTACTAGTTGGCATCATATACTGCTTCATCGACTATAAGCCAACTGTACCCAACTTTCCACTGGGAGGTATTATTACTTGGCAGCCATTTTATGAGGAGACCTTCATCAGTGCATCTTTCCTCTTTTGGCTATTTGGCAGTTTCCCTGATAGTGGCCAGATAAAGTTGTGTTGTGTGCAGCCAAGTTTGGGAATGAGGTGGTAAGGAAGTCTTAGCAGTCTACCAAGACTCAGTAGTGAGGGTATTGATGTCTATAGTTCCTAAGGGCCCTCCATGGATCTTCTTGTCTTTCTCTCCTTGGAACCCTGTCATGGCTCTAGAGAGCAATGCAGATAGTGCCCTCCATGGCAGTAGGAAAGAAGGTAGAGAAAGGGGCAGGGCAGTAGGATGATTAGGTGTGATAGTGGGCACTGCTGCTTCCATTTTCTCTAAGAAAGCAGCAGGGGGCATTATCAGGGAATATGGGGAAGAAAGTAATTGGGAGAGAAAGAAGGGAGTGTGAAAAGGCTGACAGGAAACCTAGTAGGACTGCCTGTCTGTCCGTATTAAGAGCCACCTGCGGTTAGTAGTTTTGTAATTTGAGAAAACAGTGAATGTGGTTATATGTATTTCTTTATTCTCTTTGGCGGTGAGAGTGCAGGCATGGTTGGGTTTTACCAGGATTGTTGTTTTGCAAATATAAGAAAGCAAGAGAGATGCAAAAGAGTTGAAATTATATGGCAGGGGAGCAATTTTAGTGATAAACCTTGGGTTCTAGCCTGATCCAAAGAAGCAGGAGAGGGCAGGTGTGGGTTGGGGGATAGTGAACATGCAGTAGAATCAACAGATTGCATGCCCTGGAGAGGTTGAGGAATTAGAGTTAGGTCTCAGTAGAGATCAGCTGGAAAGATAGAGGCAGAAGAGGGAGAGGGGGCATGGAAATTTGAAACTGAGATTTTGGCAGAATTATAATTGTTGGTAGTGGCCAGGCTGAGGGTGTGACTCTCGAAGAAACCGACATGAGGTAGAAGGTGTGATCGTGGAGGGAGAAGTTGAGAACTATCACCAAGAATGGTGCTGAGTAGTGTTGGAAAGCATGAGCCAGCCAGGAGTCCACATCTTCAAGGAATGAGGAGAATGGGCTAGGCGTCTGGAATAAGAGGACCTTAATTAAGAGTGATAGTGAGTGGTATAGGCTGCATACGTTAAGAGATTTTAGAGAAGTCATCCAAAAATGGCATTCAAAAAATTAAGAGGACACCCACTTCATCACCACCTCGGTAGTAATCATTCAGAGGACAGGAGGTAGAGAATGGCCACCACCTGCGAGTGTTACGAGGAAGCAGTGTCCTCAGGTGAGAGGAAAAAATGAAGATATAGGGGATCACCATGGCACCTACTCATGAATGCCAGTGGGCACAGAGGAAGGGCTTCAGAAGTAAGGAGGAGATGGTTCCAGAAAAGTGCAGGGGATGAGGAATCCCTTGGGAATCCTAGGTTCCCTATGGTGCCTGCTGTCACCAGGAGTGGAGGGGGCTCTGAGCTGTGAGGGAAAGCAGTTATGGTGTTGAGGCTGTGTGTGGAGGGACTGAGGAGATGGGGAGGGGTCTTTCAGGAGCACAGGCAGTCCTAAGTCTTTTTTTCCTTATTTTTATTTTTTATTTATTTATTTTATTTTTCTTCCTTATTTTTAATAGTTGCATAAAAGGTAGAGTAATGGCAGGCTTAGTTTTGAAGCAGAAAAGGCCTTGGGGCATCATTTTGGCCCTCCAACATGGGCGTTTACTGGTGTGGAAATGCAAATTTCGAATGGATAAATGACTTATCTAAAATCCATGGCTAGCAAGTGACACAACGCAAATTAGATCCCAAGTGTAATTATTTGACTATATCACAGCTACCTTTTTTGTGCTATGTTCTTCATTTCACTTTGTTGTTCTTGTTGTAATCTCCTTATACAGTCTTCCTTTCTAAAAGGTTAACGATCCTGTTGACATAAAAGATAGGAAAATGTATATGACATGGGATTAAAATAAGCCTTGTCTTTTCACCCATTACTTGCAAATACCTTACATTCATTCAAATAATGTCTTTCTCTGTTCTTCTGGTAGCTGTTTTATCAAGAGATGATAATTTTTAAAAATTTTGCACTGTGGAATCCAGATTCGGTTTTGGAAATGGATTTTTAATTTTCTGCCATTTTGTCTGTTTTATCTTAGGTTTTACTTCATCGACTTGCAAGTTTTCATCGAGTTTGGAGTTTTCCACCAAATGAAAATACAGGAAAGGAAGTGACCTGTCTGGCTTGGAGACCAGATGGCAAACGTAATGATAATATTATAAAATGTGTATTTTTTATTTTCATAAAGAGTATTCTGTAAAGAATGCTTGTTTTCGGAAGGAATTGTTTTAATATACATTCGAATTATAGATACCAGCTTAGGACTTTTTTTCAGAATGTTTTGACAATATTTATAGAACTCAGATGAATTTTACCATCTTATTTCTTGGCAACGATAACGCTGAAGTGATATCTCCTGCAGTACAAAATACGTTGGTTTTGTTCTTTCCGCTGTCTTTTCCTGCACCATTTGGCTCAAGTACCACCTGTCACCAACCGCTCAATACCATCATGGCCTTTTTCTCCCCAAAATACATTTCAGCACTAATTGTATGGCTCATAAATGTTCTCTATACATGCATGTTTGCTGCACCTGAGGGACCAGCACCTCTTCCATTTCTGTGTGGTCTTTTCCTCCTGCTCCCTTTTATGTTGTAGCTTAGTTTGCCTCTGATAACAACTCTTCTTCGACAGGTCGTTTTACAAAGATAGTCCTTACTTAAACTTTTGTACACATACAGTCGGTACAGTAAAATACTGTAAATTCTACTGCGTAAATTTCTTCTATATTACTGATGTTTTAACAAAAAAGTGAACTTTTTTTTGTAAAACAAGCCATATTTTAGATGAATGTAAGTATTTAAAAATTCCTTGAGAGCTTATCAGTGAGAGAAAATAACATTTCTGGTTTGGTAAACAACTTTTCCAACATTTCTTGATAAAATACATACACGTAAAGATCTAAATGTACAGTTTATCAATGTATACTAGTTTGTTAATGTGTTTTTTCATTTATTTTTTTAGCTCAGTGTATGATATTAATGTTAAATGACTGCATACTTATCCACTATATATGTTGTAATTTACTAAATCAATCCCTCTTGGTAGACATTCAGAACATTTCTAGTTTTGGACTCTTATAAGCAATACTGTAGAAACTGTGAACACTGGGAAGGACTTCCTGTGATTAGCTCCTTCGATTAATAACTAGAAGTAGGATTTCCTGAAGTGGTTTCAAAATACTATGCTTATTCTCTACTCATTTTGCTCTGAATATGTACACAGTAAGTGTAAAGTTAGAGGACTTTTGGGACACTATTTTGTTTTTTGCAATGCTGGGGATCAAACTCAGAGCCTTGCACATGGTAGGCAAGTTGCTCTACCACTGTGCTACATTCCCAGCCCTAAAATTAGAGGACTTTTGTAAGTAAAATCTTGGTCTTACATTATTTATCCAAAAACATAGGATTGCAAAGATAAATTATTAAACCCACTGTGTCTAAAGGTGTTTAAGAAGATATGTTCATCATTTTAAAAAATGTTTTGTGTTTTGGACACTCAAGTTTTTTGTTGGATAATGATCATTTCAAGATTGTTTTGAATTGTTTTTTAAAAAAAGAGGCTAGGATTGCCCCATTATCTAGCAAAGTTGTGTGTAGTGGTATGCAGTGAAACCCATTGCTCTCTGTTTACAAAGTCTTAAACTGGTTATGTTAGGAAGATACTAATGACTTATATAGGGAGGACCCTTGAGTATTTTGTTTTTGTAGATCTTAAAGCTTTCATTGATTTTTTTTTTTTTTAATTGGTGCATTGTAATCATACATCTTTGTTAGGTACAAGCTGGTAAAGGCATACATGCACACATTAACTCTTCCCCAGTTCCCGCCCCACTCCCTCCTCCTCCCTCCTCCTCAAGTTCAGTTTAGTGATTGACTTTGGTATGTTCAGTATTTTATGGACTTGTTTCCCATTCCAGGTTAGAAACATAAAAGAGGAATAGAAAGTCTCCCAAGAACACAGCAGATGTAGTCACTTGCTGTAGACCTGTTTATGGGACAGATCTGTATTTTCTGTTGATAACAGGATTCCAGTCTAAAGACTTTTTGATATGCTAGACATTAAGTAGAATATGTGAGAAAGTAGTAGATCACATATGAAGTTTGAGAACTTGAAAATAAGCTTAGGTAATAATGTAATTGTATGCAAAGATCTGTTTAGTTTTTTTTGTTGTTGTTGTTGTTTTTTTGCGGTACTGGGGATTGAACTCAGGGGCATTCTACCTCCGAGCTACACCCCTAGCCCTATTTTTTATTCTTTATTTTGAAACCGAGTCTCACTAAGTTGCGGAGTGCCTCGCTATGTAGCTGAGGCTGGCCGCGAACCCGGATCCTCCGGTCTCAGCCTCCCGAATGCTGGGATTACAAGCGTGTGCCACCACGCCCAGCTATCTGTTTAGTTTTTAAAATATTATTTAAAGGAAGAATTTATAGATAAAATAATTTCTGTAATTAAGATGTGTTTAAAATAGTAAAACCGGCAATAGGTGAAATACTCATTTATTTTACCCAAATGTTAAACTAATTTATTTTTATTATATTTTCTTATCTTGTTTTAGTTTTGGCCTTTGCTCTTGCTGACACCAAGAAAATTATTTTATGCGATGTAGAAAAACCTGAAAGCTTGCACTCTTTTTCTGTGGAGGCTCCAGTTTCTTGTATGCATTGGATGGAAGTGACTGTTGAAAGCAGGTAATCAGGAGAAAACACACCAGTAGTCACAATAGGATGCTCATGAAATCTTCGTATCTTGAAATGAAAATGAGTGGTTCCCTGAGTGTTGAACATATGTATATTACATTTAAATTTTGGTTTTAATACTGTAGATTTTGTTTCTTCTAGAAAGTGTTTTCTTACTGGTGCAATACTGCCTGAATGGTCAAGACTATTCTCTTCTTTTTAATCACATTTAGTAGCTTACATTAGTGATTTATATTTTCAAGTAATATTAAAAGTACTAATAAGGAAATTGTTCTGCTTTCACCATATACTTTTGTCTAAAGCTTTGTCTTGTGTCTTAGTAAATATTCTTAGTATATGAAAAGTGCTAAATTGAGCATTCAGATCTGATGCTAAACAACTTCTTTCTGTGTCCAAGGTCCTCATATTTTCCTTGTTTCATGAAAGCAGTTTTGCCTTAGTTTTTGTAGTCAAGTAATATACCACGCTTGTGAGAAAGATGAGCTAAGGGGTCAGTGAGTTTGACTAATTTTTTTTTTTTTTAATTATTTTCTCTTTTTTTTGGTGGGGAGGGAGAATGTGGTACTTATCTTTCCATTAGCTTTTTCTTTCTAATTTAGTTTCACCAAGTTAATGTCAGATGAGCTTGTAAACCCTGAAAGGTATATGAATTTCTAGAAGGTGAGAGGAGCAAAACATGCCATATGATTCATTTCCCAGCGCAGTTACTTGCTCCGAGCACTCCCAACATGGTTTCTATGAAGAGTTGAGAAATGTCACATGGAGACCCTGGGATCACTTAGGACAGCCAACATGTATAAAAGTGGGAAAAGTACTTTCCACGTCACCACTGTTTTACTCACGTATTCATTTATTTCCAACCTTATTTGGAGGTAGAATTGAGAAAGAACGGAAATAAATAAAATTATTTCAAAAATTATAGTCTTATGCCTGCTGGGTTGTTGAATTCTCATGTGTATGTAAGCCATAGAACCAATAATAATTGGAGAGTTCTTTAAAATTACTCTTAGTACTTGCGTCTAGTGTGGTTTCTTAAATGAGAGTTAAAAAAATAAATTCTTGGTCAGCATCTGAACACTGAATGCATATGCATATATTTCATATCCTGAGAAGTTATTTATTAATACTCGTTCCTCTAAATATAAAGTGTGTAGGCTGATATGTTTTGCAAAAAATAAAGAAATCCCTAATTTTGTATTTCACATTTGTGATTGTTAGGTTGAGTATTTTACAATGGTAAAATGTTTGTGGCATTTATTTTGTAATGTTATAAAAATAGGAGATTTTCTTTATGCTTCTAAAAGTACTGAGTTTATTTTAAAGGCATCACATTAAAGCTGGGCATGGTGGCACACACTTGTAATCCCAGCACTTGGGAGGCTGAGATAGAAGGATCTCGGATTTGTGTCTGGCCTCAGCTACTTGGTGAGGCCCTCCGCGACTTAGTGAGACCAAGTACTGGGATTACAAGTGTGCACCACCATGCCAGGCTCAAATATTTTTTATTTCTTTGGGATGAAAACAATGAATCCTACTATTATATATAACTATGATGTACCAGCCGGGAGTGGCGGCACACACTTGTAATCCCAGTACTTGGGAGGCTGAGAAAGGAGAATTGCAGGTTCGAGGTCAGCCTCAGCTACTTAGTGAGACCCTGTTTCAAAATAAAGAATAAAAAATAGGGCTGGGGATGTAGCTCAGAGGTAATATGCCACTGCGTTCAATCCCCAGCACCACACAAAAAATAAATAAATGAATAAAAATAAAGAACAAAAAATAGGACTGGGTGCATAGTACCGCAAAAAAAAAAAAAAAAGCATCACGTTGAAACAAATGTGATAGAAACAGAAAAGATTCTTTCTGCCTAGGTTAATGTACTTACAAAACATACTAAACTGAAACAAAAGGAAGAGAGAGTGGTGTCACAATCACCAGCCATATTAAAGGGAGGAAAACCACTAAAATTTCTTTTACAAAACCCAAGCAAATGAAATCTTGGGCAGTGAGCACCATCATATTTTATAATTATTAAGAGTCTGAGCTCACCAGGCATGGTGGCACACACTTGTAATCCCAGTACTTGGGAATTTAAAATAGGAGGATCACAGGTTCGTAGCCAACCTCGGCAATTTATGAGACCCTGTTTCAAAATAAAAAATAATACAAGGTTAGGAGTGTAGCTCAGAAGTAGAATGCCCCTGGTTTCAATTCCTAGTACCACACACACACACAAAAGAGTCAGCTCTTTGTACAAGGATGCCACTTGAACTTCCTGGCCATCCCACTTCCATGACATATGCATGCATATTTCACTGAGGCAAGCACCTTAGAAACAGGAGTGCGTAACTGTAGTAAATGAGGAACTTCTCAACTGAATGCACTGATTGCTTTTTTTGTGGGAAGTCATCTATTCTAATCTCTTAATGTTCAAGGAAAGGTTACATTTAGAAGCCTGGAGAGCCAGGCGTGGTGGTGCACGCTTGTAATCCCAGCATTCGGGAGGCTGAGACCGGAGGATCTGGGTTCAATGCCAGCCTCAGCTACCTAGTGAGGCACTCCACAACTTAGCGAGACCCGGTTTCAAAATAAAGAATACAAAATAGGGCTGGGGGTGTAGCTCGGAGGTAGAATGCCCCTGAGTTCAATCCCCAGTACCGCAAAAAAAAAAAAAAAAAAAAGCCTGGAAAACTTGTGGTCCAGTACACAGAAGTTTCTTCTACAAAAGAATGGATATGTTGTAATTGCGATAGAAAATGACAGTGTTTAACATAAACTACCTGCAAGTACTTTTAATCACAATAATTTCATATCAAAAAGTACTTACTCTTGTTCACTAAAATTATTTAGGCAATTTGGAAACGAGAGATCTTCTTTCTCTGTCTTCTTAAATTCCTCAGTGTTGGGCTACAGATACACTACAATAAAAATATCAAAGAAGAAAGGTGTTTTCTTTGTATAATTATTGAAGTACATAAATGCCTTGGCAGATAATAATACTATTCCATGATACCTTCTTAAAATTTTATGTTCAGCTGGATGTGGTGGCATATGCCTGTGATCCCAGTACTTGGGAGGCTAAGACAGGAGGATTGCAGGTTTGAGGCCAGCCTCAGCAACACCCTCAGCAACTTTAGCAAGACCCCTGTTTCAAAATAAAAAGCTGGGGGTGTAGCTCGAAGATAAAAACCCCCTGGGTTGAATCCCCATTACCACAAAACAAGCTTCATCTCCTATTTCAGGAGTCTTTTTAAGTTGACATTTTTAATGAAAAGTAAAATCTTCGCTGTTGTAATGCTTGTTTTTCTCTCTTTTCAGTGTCCTAACATCCTTTTATAATGCTGAAGATGAATCAAATCTTCTCTTACCTAAGCTTCCTACATTGCCAAAGAAGTAAGTATCAAGAGTTTTATTCTTTGGAATTAATCTTGCATAGTTCTCTTTCCTCTACCATTAACACTTTTGTTTTATTCTTATTTCCGTATTCTCCCAGTTATAGCAGCACCTCAAAAATATTTAGGTAAGATATACCATTTTTGTTTTAAGTAAAATAACCTTATATTATTTGAAAAATAAAGTTGAAAGATGACCCAGTTTACTTTTGTATTTTAGTGAAGAAAATTCTGATGAAATTATTAAGCTCTTGGGAGATGTCAGGTAAGTCTTTAATAAGTCTGATTTCCTTAAATTGATATTCATATTTGAAGCAGTTTTCAGAAGTCTCAAAGCAAGTCTTTTGTCATCTTATTTCATGTTGGCATTAATGCCACTGAACAATATAAATGGTCTTTTGTCAATTATAGTAATATTATAATGTATCTTTATTTTAATAAGAAGTAAAAGGATAGAAATACTAGAGTTAATAAAATTTGTTTTCATTATCCAGGCTTTGTAGGCCTATTTAGTATGTTTTGCATCATATCTGTGATAAGACTGATGACACTTTGTATTAGCTGAAAGGATTGTTTTGTTATTGATTTTACATAAATAAAATTATTAATATTATGTTATTTTCCGTAAACCGGTTTTTGTTAGGCTACAGGAAATTTATATTGCTCTTTGAAAATAAAGAAAAGGCCGGTGTGGTGGCTCACCCTTATAATCCCAGTACTTGGGAGGGAGGCTGAGACAGGAGGATTGCAGGCTTGCAGCAAGCCGCACCTACATACTGAGGCCCTTTGCAACTTAGACCCTGTTTCAAAAGTAAACAAGAAATAGGGGTGTAGCTCGGAGGTAGAATGCTCCTGGGTGTTCAATCCTCAGTACCACAAAAAACAAAAAAGGAATAGGTCTGATGTAATTGAGTGTTGAGTATTAGTAGGTGTGTTTGATGTTTCAGTTCCCTCTTCAAGGGAGGGGATTGAAGCGTGTCCATCATATGAGAGCAGTAACACTTTATGTCTTGATTTAAGAACGTAATCATCTCTGTGGTTGATTGGTCTTTAGCTTGTTGCATTATTTTTAATTAGGCTTAATATTCTTGTCCTTGGTGGGAACTCTGGATTTATTGAGCTTTATGCTTATGGAATGTTCAAAATTGCTCGAGTCACCGGGGTAAGATTTTCTTCAAAATTTTCTATATTGCTTTTCTTAAAAGATAGTAGCCAGCTTACTTTACGGAATAAGAATAAAACAGTAAGGTTTTTTATCTTGTTTTGTTTTTCTACTTTAGTTCATTCATAAATATTTAGAGGATAATTTTCTAGGATAAAAATATAGTGAATTAAAAATGAGCTCATGAGCTATTGGCTAAACTAATCAAGTTTTTTCTTTGACAGAAAGATTAGTATGATATATTTGATTGTATTATTCAGTCAGGCTAGTGGTTTTTTTTAACCTGCAGTGGGCTGGAGTTACAATTTTTGATTGGAATGTAATGAAAGTTATTAGAAGCAATCTTGAAGTTGGTACTGAGTCTACCATTATTGCTAAGTCTCCATCTTCTCCATGGCTGTTCATCTTATGCTTATCATTCCCTAAAGAGATAGAAAATGACCCAGGTTCTGTGGGGTTAGGGGCAGGAATCAGAGCTTTTGTGTGTCTTTGGAACTAGGAAGGGCCATGTGGGCGGAGACCTACCTTTACCTATTACTTAGGTATGGCAGGAACCAGAAGTGTGTGCATGTTTGTACTGTAATGTTCTATGTAAATTTTTGCTTCCAGTATTATAAGCAGGTAGCAGTAATACAAAATAAACTTGGTGGGGGCTGTTAATTACTTTACAGATTGCTGGTACTTGTCTTGCGCTGTGTTTGTCAAGTGATTTGAAGTCATTGTCAGTGGTCACTGAGGTTTCTACCAGTGGTGCGTCAGAAGTTTCATACTTTCAGGTGAGCATTGGCACTTGATAATAGTAGAGAATAAGTATGTATTTCATAGATTTTATAGGATTGTCTTTTGAGGGGGTGGGGGTGGGGGTGGGGATTGGTGCTGGGAATTTAATCCAGGACTTTGCACATGCTAACCTAAGATGCTCTCTACTTTTCAGCTATGCCCCCAGCCCCTTTAGGTTTTTATTATCCATATCTCATTATATTCTGATGGTCATCAAAATAAAATTTTAGCTGGGTGTGGTGGTGCACACCTGTAATCCCAGTACTTGGGAGACTGAGACAGAGGACTGCTGGTTTGAGTCCAGCCTTAGCAACTTAGCAAGGCTCTCAGCAACTTAGCAAGACCCTATTTCCAAATAAAAAATAAAATAGGACTGGGGGTATAACTTGGAGGTAATGTATGTCCCTGGGATCAATCCCCAGTCCCACAAAAAAAAAAGAGAGAGAAAAAAAATTCTCCTTGGAGTTTCTAAATCTTCATATATTGAATGTTGTTGTAACGACTATATTATTTTCCTCATACTCCAATAACGTTTTCATAAAACCAGTGTTGCAGTGGTCTATTAATGACCACAGTAATTGGTTACTCTACCAGTTTTACTTTGGACCAAGTGTTTCTTAGGACTTGGTCACTAATTAACAGAGGCTGCTATTTACTGCTCATTTACCATATGCCACAGACTGAGTGCTTCAAACACCAACCTAAGGTAGTGCTATTAGTGTCCTTTTTTCTAAATAAGCAAATACACAGGCACAGAGAAAATCTGCAGAACTTGCCAGTGTCACAGAATTGGAAAGCAGTGCCGGGCAGAGTTGCCCCGGGGTCTATGTTCTTAACCAGCACATTGCCTCTTTGTGTAAAATGGTCACTTAATATTAGGGAAAACCCTTTTTTATTGTGCATTGCTCATATTATAGATTAAAGAAACTGTTCAGTGGGGCTTCTGTAGAATATTTAGATGGTAGCCTTGCCTTGCCAAGACGTCTTCCCAGAAGTTCCATTTTAACTATCACAGCTACTTAAGTGCATGTGAACCCTCAAGAAGTGGACAAGATGGGAGATGTGACGTGCGTGATGCCTTCCAATAGTATAGTCTCTTGAGTTCAGAGTGTCAGGGAATCCATGATTACAGCTCTCTACAGTGGCTCTTCATCTCTGCTCTTCAGCTTGAGGCTGAGAAACTATGATCTCCTGGATGCGTTTGGGTTATAATAAAATTATTCACTTTTTCTTTCAAGATTGTAGTACAAGTATTTTAATGACTTCATTGAGATATAACTCATACCATTGATAGATATTTTCCTTGTTTTTATCAGTAGCCTTTAATTACTTTTACTTTATTAAAGTTCTATATATTTGGTCATTTTCTAATCTTCTCATAATACTGTTACAAAATAGGTTATTACATTTCTGGCTACATCAACGGGATTGATGACCCAGAGAAAGTGCTTTGTGCAGTCACACGCAGGATAGGAATCTGGAGGCTGTATTCTGTTTGATTCCCAACTGTGTTCTACACCAGGGAGCAGAATTCTGATATAATATTTCTGATAAATAGTTATATCTAGACTCTCTAAGGTTAACAGGAACAATATATCTTTAAAAGAAGCAAATGCATCTGATTGTGACTCATTTTATTTTTTTTAATTTTGCAGCTCGAAACCAATCTATTGTATTCCTTCTTACCAGAAGTAACTCGGATGGCCAGAAAGTTTACTCACATTTCAGCTCTTTTACAAGTATGTATTTATACCTTGTTTTATGTGAGTATTTACTATCAGCTTCTAAAGTCCCATAAAGAAAAACCTTCAAAATTTATATAGTAAAGCTATCTTCAGTAGGGATGTCTTGCTGGGCGTGGTGGCGCACGCTTGTAATCCCAGCATTCGGGAGGCTGAGACCGGAGGATCTGGGTTCGAGGCCAGCCTCAGCTACCTAGTGAGGCACTCCGCAACTTAGTGAGACTCGGTTTCAAAATCAAGAATAAAAAATAGGGCTGGGGGTATAGCTTGGAGATAGAATGCCCCTGAGTTCAATCCCCAGTACCACACACACAAAAAAAATAGGGATGTCTTATTTGCTGATCTTCTTATAATATTCATTAATGCAAGAAAAGGGAATCTGCTCCTACCCAGCCCTGTATGCCACCTCCAAAATGAAATTTAAAAAATTTTTGAAATATTTCTATAAGTAAAATGCTACTTATATTTTATTACAAATAATATGTTGTAGAAAAACAATCTTCCTGAGTTAACTTTTGTTCATAATAAAATCCATCCTTGTATAGCTCCTCCGTTCTGTAGGTCAGGAATTTGGGCTGGGCTTAGCCAGCAGGTTATAGTGATCTGGGCCCATTTGTAGCTCATCTCTACTAGTCTGATCTTGCAAGCCAGTCATGGCCCTAGGCTAGAATGGCTTTGTTTCTGCTCTGTATCCCTCATCTTCCTGTGCTGGCCACAGGGGTATAAAGAGTGCAAGTGAGGCTGGGTGTAGTGGTGCCCACCTGGTAACCCAGTACTTGGGAGGCTGAGATAGGAGGATCACAGGTTCGAGGCCAGCCAGCCTCAGCAGTTTAGCATGACCTTCACCAACTTAGTGAGACTCTGCTTCAAAATAAAAATTAGTCGGGTTGGTGGTACATCCCTGTAATCTCAGTACTTGGGAGGCTAAGACAGAAAGATCAGAGATTCCAGACCAGCTTCAGCAACTAAGAGAGACTCACAACAACCTAGCAAGACCCTGTTTCAAAACCTAAACCCAAAATAAAGGGGCTGGGGGTATAGCTTGGAGGTATAATGCCCCTAGTTTCAGTCCCAGTAACAAAGACACACACACACACACACAGTAAAAAGGGCTGAGGGGAGGGTTTCTAGCTTGGAGGTATAATGGCGCTGAGTTTAATCCCTAGTACCCCCAAAAAAACTTATGTATGAGAATTTTATACTTTTTGATTTTTTTTCAGTGAGTAAAATTATCTTGAAATAATGACTATTTTTAAAAAAGAAGGAAAATCAAGAGCTTTTGAATTAAAGGTATTGATAAATACAAGGAAAGTATCTGTCAGTGGTACGAGAGCAAGTGGAAGTGTACACGTCTTTTGAGGCCTTGAACTCAACAGTGTTGTTTCTGAAGTGTTCTGTTAGAGTGAAGTATAGGCCCGCCTAGATCCAAGGGCTGGAGAAATGGACTCTTTCCAGATGGAGGAGCTACAAAGAATTGTGGACATTGTTTTTGTACTACCACAGTCATTAATTTACTTGATGTCAAAGGTTTCTAGAGATCAGTATCTCTTTTTTTTTTGGTGGTGGTGGTGGTATTGGGGATGGAACCCAGGGGCATTCTACCTCCGAACTATACCCCGAGCCCTATTTTTTATTCTTTATTTTTTTGAAACAGGGTCTCACTAAGTTGCGGAATGCCTCACTAGATAGCTGAGGCTGGCCACGAACCTGGATCCTCCAGTCTCAGCCTCTCAAATGCTGGGATTACAAGCCTGCACCACCACGCCCGGCTCGCGATCAGTATCTTTTTAAAGGCCCTATTGAACAGTTAAATAGGTGAACAAACCAGCATGTTGACAGTGTATGTAAAACATCTTACGTAAAAAGTTTGAAGATATTTGTTTTATCAGATACAAACTTAAGAATATTTATTGTAAAGTTCTAAGAATCATTGAATGTTTTATAGTTAAGCTGTTACCAAAAGTTAGCCTTTTTGGTCTTCCTTCTTTCTTGGGTTTAACTTAGTTAAAAGAATGATTGAAAGTAAATTCTGGATTTCTTTATAATATTTGACATAAAAAGCACATATTATTAGTTAGCATGTTGGTTTAAATATTTTTAGTATTTTAACTTTTTTTTCTTTTTGCTAATAGTATATAAATTTGTCACTAACATGTATGTGTGAAGCATGGGAAGAAATATTGATGCAGATGGATTCACGTCTCACTAAGTTTGTGCAGGTAATATGACTAATTTCCCATGGAGAGAGTAAAAAGTGCATCATGTCTGTATTTACTTTATCGGTCTGATTTGTAAAAGGCTAAGATTATTTTTTTCAGGTGGCTTGGTCTAACCTTATACTATTTTCTCAGAGATTTGCAAAAATGACTCTGTATTAGTTTCTTTTTGCTATAACAAAGTACCTGAGGTTGGATAATATATGAAGAGGTTTATTTAGCGTCCAGTTTGGGAGACTGAAAGTCCAAGATTGCATAGCCCCCCCGGTTGTTCTTTCTTTGGTTAGGAGAACTTCATGGTAGATGACATGTAAGAGAGATCACATGGAGAGACAGGAAGCCATAGAGGAGGGAGGGATCATTCTTGCTCTTGTAACAACTTACGTTCTCAGGAACTGTTTTGGTCAACATTCTTACTGCAATAATTCAAAACAACTGACCATACAACTTAGAGGAAGGAAAATTAATTTGCTCATTGTTTTTGGCGATTTGGGGGTTCGGTTCTATGAGGCCAGAATCTGTGGCTCTCAGGGCATGGTGGTAGGAAGCAGAGAGAGGGAGAGAGCAAAGGCTCTCCCTTCACATCACGGAGGCCAGAAGCAAGAGAGAATCCCCCTAGCAAGCAGGGGAATTCAAAGACTAAAGCACAGTCCTCAAGGCCACACCCCAAGGACCCACCTTCTCCAGCCACACCCACAGGCCTTGGTTAACACCCAGTTAATCGATTACAGTGGATTTATGCACCGATGAAATTACAATCCTTATGAGTCGGTATGTCAGTTCTGAATATTAATATATGAGCTCTTCTGGGGACATTCTAAGTGTAACCATAACAGGAACTAACAGCTTCTCATGAGAACTACCTTAATTTCTTTCCAGGACATCACCCCAATGGCCTAACCATCTCCCACTACACCCCATCTCTTTAAAGGTTCCACTACCTCAGGGCTTGGTTGGACCAAGCCTCCAACAGACTATCTTCCATTAGTACCAATTAGGTGGGAACGATTGTAACGTGGAGCAAGTGGGGCTTGGCAACGAGGGGCAGGTGTTAAAATAGCTATCCGTTGTCTTCTACTCACTGGTATTCATGTGATTGATTTACATAGGATTTGAGGGAAGGTTAAAGCAAAGAAAGGGAGTTGTGTTCTATAATTTTGAGTAAATATGCTTATAATTTGTAAAATATATATCATACTTTTTTTTTTTTAATTTCATATAGGAAAAGAACACAACCACATCAGTGCAAGATGAATTCATGCATTTGCTATTGTGGGGGAAAGCAAGGTAATATACTCAGATTAGGTGCTCTTGCTTTTCTTTTTTTTTTTTTTTTTTTATCGTAACTATTTCAAGATAATTGTATTCATTGTAAAAATTAAAAACTAGAAAATTCTCATACATAAGACCTCTCTCCTCCAGTGTATACCTTTCTAGGCTTTTCTATCTGCATTTTTGTATAAATTTGATCCTTTTGTGTATATGCTTGTGTAGTTATTAAACATATAAGTTTTATGTTTTTATGTAGCCAAACTAATTTTTACCTTGCTGGTGACTTAGAAAGACTTCCTCTTAAGAGTATTCAAAAATTGATCTGTATTTTCTTCTAGAGTTTTTTTTTTTTTATGATTTATATTATTCCTTTAGATGGTCCAAATGTGATTTAGTTGGTTATATGCTGTGGAAGGCTAACTTCTTTGTCCAGTGTGATTTATTGAGCCAAAGGGTATAGGCCATATACCCTTTTTTTGAGCAATGAGATTAAGTATATTATTTTACAGCCTCCAGTGCTTATTATGTGTTCTTCATTTAACATATTGGTAGTTCTGAGTATCCTCATATTCACAGAAAAAAAATAGTTCAGAATTGGTTATATGGCTGGCCCAGAGTTACTGTCAGAGCTAAGACTTCCTCCTAGATCTTCTAG
>PVLC010008291.1:0-59076 GCA_004027655.1 Graphiurus murinus | reverse complement strand
GCTGAGACCGGAGGATCCGGGTTCGCGGCCAGCCTCAGCTACCTAGTGAGGCACTCCGCAACTTAGTGAGACTCGGTTTCAAAATAAAGAATAAAAAATGGGGCTGGGGGTGTAGCTCAGAGGTAGAATGCCCCTGAGTTCAATCCCCAGTACCGCCAAAAAAAACCAAAAAAAAAAAAAAAAAAAAAAAAAAAAAAAATAGGGCTGGGGGTATAGCTCCGAGATAGAATGCCCCTAAGTTCAACCCCCAGTACCACAAAAATAAATAAATAAATAAAATTTAAAAAGGTGGGGAACTGGGGGTGTAGCTCAGAAGTAGAATGCCCCTGGGTTCAATCCCCAGTACCCCCCCCCCAAAAAAGAATAAAAATTAGGGCTGAAGCTGGGTGTGGTATATATATATATTTTTTTTTTTTTTTTTTTTTTTGCGGTACTGGGGATTGAACTCAGGGGCATTCTACCTCCGAGCTATACCCCCAGCCCTATTTTTTATTCTTTATTTGGAAACAGGGTCTCACTAAGTTGCGGAGTGCCTCACTAGGAAGCTGAGGCTGGCCGCGAACCTGGATCCTCCGGTCTCAGCCTCCCAAATGCTGGGATTACAAGCGTGCGCCACCACGCCCGGCTTGGGTGTGGTATATTTATAATCCCAGTACTTGAGAGAGAAAGGAGGATCTGGGTTCTCAGCCAGCCTCAGCTACTTAGTGAGGCCCTCGCAATTTAGTGAGACCCTGTTTCCAAATAAAGAATAAAAAAAATACGACTGGGGCTGTAGCTCGGAGGAAGAATGCCCCCAGGTTCCATCCCCAGTACTGAAAATAAAATTAAAAAAAAAAAAAGAATAAAAAATAGGAATATGTGTGTAGCTTGGAGGTAGAATGCCCCTGGGTTCAATCCCCAGTACTGAAAAAGAAAGAAAGAAAGCCAACAGGAAGAGCAGACACCCCGAGTGGAGAAAGCCAGGGGCAGGGTGCTTCCTGGGGCCTCTTGGGCACTGCCCAGCGCCTGAATCACCCGCCTGCAGGGGCTGGCAAGGGCGGTACTCACCACGCTGAGTCACCCTGGGCGGGGTGGGGCGGGGCGGGAGCGCTGCTCTGGGACGGGGCCCTCAGAGGGCTGCGGAGGGCTAGGAAATGACCCTGGTGGGGCTGGGGCACCACTCACCTGCTCTTTTCTACTGTGTGTGTGTGTGTGTGTGTGTGTGTGTGTGTGTGTGTGTGTGCGCGCGCGCGCACGCGCGCGCGCCCGAGCTCTCGCACATGTGGCACTGGGATGGAACCCAGGGGCATTCTACCTCTGAGCTACACCCCCAGCTCTATTTTTTATTCTTTATTTTGAAACAGGGTCTCACTAAGTTGTGGAGGGCCTCACTAGGTAGCTAAGGCTGGCGCGAACTCCTCCGGTCTCAGCCTCCCAAATGCCACCACGCCCAGCCCTTTGTATTTTTTTTATTTTGAAACAAGGTCTCACTGACTTGCAGAGGCTGGCCTCAAACCTGCAATCCTCCTGTCTCGGCCTCCCAAATCCTGGGATTATAAGGTGCGCCACTACACTCAGTCTGTCCTTGACTTCCATCTCCACAGTGAGAATAAAGAGCTGAACCTCAGCTGGGAGCACGCTTGTAATCCAGCATTTGGGAGGCTGAGCAGGACGCAGTTCCAGGCCCTGCTCAACTCGGCTACCACTGTGGGTCTTCAGGAAGCGCGTAGAGGCCGTGTCCTGGGTGGGACCGGGGCGCTGAAGCTTATCCTAATGGTCCACGTGCTTCATTTGTTCCTCCTGGCGGCTGCAGGGGGGGTCACCTGCCTCCCTTCCCTTGGGCCTCGCTCTGGGCCACACCAGAGCTTGGCTTTCATGGGGGACTTGTTACGATCCACTTTCCTTTTTTTTTGGCGGTACTAGGGATTGAACCCAGGGGCCTTCTGCCTCCGAGCTATACCCCCGTCCTATTTTTTTTTTTTTTTTTTTTGGTATTGGGGATTGAACTCAGGGGTGTTCTACCTTTGAGCTATACCCTCAGCCCTATTTTTTATTCTTTATTTTGAAACAAGGTCTCACTAAGTTGCAGAATGCCTCACTAGGTTGCTGAGGCTGGCCGGGAACCCAGATCCTCCGGTCTCAGCCTCCCAAATGCTGGGATCACAAGCGTGCGCCACCACGCCCGGCTCCCAGTCCTATTTTTATTCTTTATTTTGAAACAGGGTCTCACTAAGCTGCAGGGGGCCTCACTAAGTAGCTGAGGCTGTACTCGAACCTGTGATCCTCCTGTCTCAGCCTTGTGTGAGTTCTGACTCCAAATCTTATGCTCTTTCCAGAAAGACTTGATATCTTAGAGTAGTAAATTAAATTCTCAGGAATAACTATTTATGCATTTGGCAGGCGCTTCGGAAGCCTTCACATGTATGCGCCTGCACTCCTTTCTGAGGCCAGAGCTTATGATTCCTGCCCTGCAGACTTCCTGGTCCCTTGCCCGGGAGCCTGTCTGCCCCTCCTCCACCCGGCTCTTCTCCCTCCTCTACCGGGCTCCGTCCTGGGTAGGTGACCTCCTTGGACTCATCAGTCGGGGTCTTTTGCCCTCTGCCTTCCAGTCCTCGGAGGCTGAGACAAGGAGGATCACAGGTTTGAAGGCAGCCTTGGCAATTTAGCAAGGCCCTCGGCAACTTAGTGAGACCCTGTTTCCAAATAAATAAAATCAGGCTGGGGGTACAACTTGGAGGTAGAATGCCTCTGGGTTCAATCTCTGGTACAGAAAGAAAAAGGGAGAGAGGGAAAGAGGGAGGGAGGGAAGAGAGGGGGGAAAGGGCCTTGAAGAAACCGAGGCTTGGGAGTCACAGAGGACCGAGGCCCTCTCCGCCCCACCCCAGCTGTCAGGTGCCCTCGGGCAGCAAGGCGCCCTGGTGTCAATGTCCCATGCTCCAGGGCGGCTAGTAGGGCTAGTGGGAGCCCAGGCGCCCGTCCTGCTGTTGCTCAACTCCTGGCCCGGGGAAGCGGGTCTGAGGCACCTCCCGTTCTCTGGCCTCCCTAGGGACGGTGCCAGGGACAGAATGGAGAGGCCTTCTCTCTGGTGCCCCCTGCCCCCCGCAGCCAGCTCCTCCCAGGTTCAAAGCCATCCCTATCTCAGCAACTTTTTTTCCCCCCTGTGGTACTGGGAATTGAACCCAGAGGCATTCTACCTTCAAGATACACTTCCAGCCCGATTTTATTTTATTTTATTTATTTATTTATTTATTTATTTTGTAGTACTGGAAATTGAACTCAGGGGCATTCTACCTCCGAGCTATACCTCCGGCCCTATTTTTTTATTCTTTATTTTGAAACAGAGTCTCACTAAGTTGTGGAGTGCCTCACTAAGTAGCTGAGGCTGGCCTCGAACCCAGAGCCTCCGGTCTCAGCCTCTCAAATGCTGGGATTACAAGCGTGCGCCACCACACACAACTCCAATTTTATTTCTTATTTGGAAACAGGGTCTTGCTAGGTTTATGAGAGTCTCACTACTTGCTGAGGCTGTCCTCAAACTTGCGATCCTCCTGTCTCTGCCTCCCAAGTACAGGGATTACAGCACCACCACGCCTGGCCATTTGAGGGCTTTTTACTAATCCTCATTATAACGTTGGTGAACCTTTTTCATACTTGGTAGGCTGAGACAGGAGGATGGAGGTGGGCGGCCAGCCTCAGCAACCTTTTTCATTAGGAAAGTAACCAGTGCTGACTCAACAGGTCCACAAGGATCCCTTCCAACCGGTGACCAGGAGGTCTGGGGGGCAGGGGCCTGCTTTCCGGAGAGAGTGAGCACGCCTTTAAACCAAGGCTGATTCAGGCCTCACTTGCACAATCAAAAACAGAGAGAGAAAGCATGTTCAGAAGGAAGGGAGTCAAAGATCAAACCGTGGGAAGGCACGATCCTGTCTATACCCAGTAGGCTCAGTCCAGCCCCTCAGCGCACCCCCTCTGCCAACCTCCTCTGGAAGATCCAGCGCACGCACCACCTCGCTGGCGGAGGGAAGGCGGAGGGGGCCGGCTTTGGCGTCCGAAGGCAGAGTGCAAGCCGGGTCTCTGCCCCTAGGCCGCCTGCGTGACCCCGACACGGGGATGAGCCTCAGTTTCCCCCCTTCCCAAAGCTCCCTTCAGACTCCCGCCGGCGTGGAGGCATGCTCCGCTCCGCTCCCCTCCCGGCAGCGCCAGCCCGGTCCTGCTGTCCGGCGGGGTGGACCCCAGGACCGTGCTCAGCCAGCCCGGCCCGAGCGCGGCGGCGCAGCTGTCCCCCGAGGTCCGGTGATCGAGCCCCAAGCGCGGCGGGGGAGCAGGCCGGTGGCTCCTGCCTCAGTTTCCCCTCTGGCCCCGCCCGCCGCCCCTCGGAGCCCCACTCACCGGCGACCGGCTCGCTCCAGGAAGTGCGCGGTGAACAAGGCGGCGACAGGCGGCCCCGCCCCGCCCCGCCCCGGCCCGCCCGCCCGCCTGGCCCAGCCCGGCCCGGCCTTTGGCTGCAGCCGGCGCCGAGCCGCCTCCCGCTCCCACTCGCCGCCCCTAGGCCCAGCCTCCCCGATCCCCTCGGGACAAGAGTGCAGCAATGCCTCGCCCCAGCGCAAAGCCCGGATCCCTCGAGGCCGTAACCCCAGGACGCTCTTGAGTCCTGGCCGGGCCCTTCCTGCCTGCTTGTCTCTGCCTCCATCTCCTCGTCTGTAACATGGGCACAGAGGAGGATGCCACGCCGGAACGCAGGCCCGCTGAGCGCAGACCGCACAGGGCAGCGGCTCCAGGGCGCCTGGGTCGCCCTCACCTGCTGAGCGTGTCCAGCCTCCAGCCCTCGGCCCGGCCTCCCAGCAACCTTCTGCTGCTGCTGAAACCCAGGGCCGCCCCAGCCCTGCAGGTGATGCTTCTGGCTCCATCTGCCAGGGCCTGTCAGCCTGCACCAGCCACAGCGGCTCAAACAGGTGCCCTCTACACACGCCCACGCCAGGAGCCACCTTGGGGACCAGCGGGGGCGGCTGGAGGGCTTCCCTAGGCCTGGCGGTTTCTCCTTGGTGGCCCTTCTCCACTAAACACACACGCACACGCACATGCACATGCACACACACAGATGCATGCACACACACACATGCACACACATGCACACACATGCACACACACACATGCACACACACACAGATGCATGCACACACACAGATGCACACACATGCACACACACACATGCACACACACACATGCACACACACACATATGCACACACACACACACACGCATGCATGCACACAGTTTTTCACAGTATTTGGATAAAGCCAAGTATAACCTGGGCTAGACTCTACTCGTCTTTTTCTTCTGATTCAAAACAAAACAAAATGTTGTCATGGCTGTAGCATATTTTCATGGCCCTAAGCACCGCACCAGCTGCTCCTAGTGGGATGTTGACAAGCCATGCCGCCCTTGGCCCTGGCAGCTCCCCTCCCTCCTGCTTCCCGACAAACTCTCCTCCCCTGGACCCCCTGGGCTCGGTGCAGGTCCCTGTGTGCAGGGCTCTGCGCCATGGGGCACCCGGGAGGCAAGGATGGCTGTCCTCAAGGTCTCGCTGCATGTCAGAGCTGGAGGAGCCCGCGGCCCTCCTGTGGATCACACCCATTTCACAGAGGAGAACACCGCAGGTCACAGGGGCGTCTTGCTGTGTCCAGCATCCTCACAGTGACTCCACCTCCGAGCTCCCCATTCCTGGACCCCACCTGGGCCCCATGCAGCCACTGCCCCCCGTCCCCCCTCATCCCCCGAGCTGCTGCAGAGAGTGGGTAGGACCACGCCCTCCTCTGCCCAGGACACTCTGTGCCTCACTAGGTAGCTGAGGCTGGCCGAGAACCCGGATCCTCTGGTCTCAGCCTCCCGAATGCTGGGATTACAAGCATGCGCCACCACGCCTGGCCCAGCCCTATTTTATTTTTTTTTTTTTTTTTATTCTTTATTTTGAAACACGGTCTCACTAAGTTGCGGAGTGCCTCACTAGGTAGCTGAGGTTGACTTCGAACCCGGATCCTCCAGTCTCAGCCTCCCAAATGCTGGGATTACAAGTGTGGGCCACCACGCCTGGCTTCCTAATTCCAAATGTGAATCAAGCAGTGTTTCCTTATATATATGAATGTGTCTGCTTTATTATAGGAGAAATCCAAATTCATTGCAAAAGAATTGAAAGATACAGACAAGAAAAATAAAACCCCAGCCACCCAGTTCCCATCACCAGGAAGGAAGTGCTGTGGACACCTTCCCCTGTGTCTAAGTACTTGCACCAGGCTCTAGAGAGAAGCCCTCGGGCTATGAACAATTTCCTCACTTGTTTTCTTCCTCTTATTCTTCTGTTAGGTCGGAAACAACCGGGTGTGGTGGCGCAGCTTGTAATCCCAGCACTTGAGAGGCTGAGACAGGAGGATCATGGGTTTGCAGCCAGCCTCAGCTACTTAGTGAGCCCCTCTGCAACTTAGTGAGACCCTGTTTCAAAATAAGGAATAAAAAATAGGGCTGGGGGTGTAGCCTGGAGGTAATGCCCCTGAGTTCAATCCCCAGTACCGAAAAAAAAAAAAAAAAAAGGCCAGTTTGACTCAGTCTCCTGTATGTGCTCCCTAACCACGTGATGCCCAGCACCACCCTGGGACTCTGCAGAGAGTCCCCACCAGCAAGAAGGCCCTTGCAGATGTGTCCCCTTGACCTTGAGTCTTCCCAAGAGTCATGAGCTGAATACACCTCTATTCTTATAATGTAATCAGCCTGTGGCATTCAGGTATGGCAACAGAAAACAGACACATCTTCCTCCTTCTTGGTTCCCCTTTGCCTAGGTGCCTAGGTTGAGCTCGTCCTCTGGGGGTTCTTGCCAAAGAGTGCCTGGAAGGTGACCATTCGGAAGAATTGCATTCACCCCGAGGGGGCCTGATGCTTAGCTGAGGAAGAGGTCAAGGTTGGAGATCGCTATCCTTCAGGATCCTGGAGGTGTGCTGTGGTCCAGTGGTAAAGAGCAAGCTGAAGCCACTCTGTTGCTAAAAACCTTTGTGCATAAACTGTTCAGTTATTTCTGGAAGAGTTTAAGATTTTGAGCCTGGCATGGTGGTAAATGTCTATAATTCCAGTACTTGGGAGGCTGAGACAGGAGGAGCACAGGTTTGAGGCCAGCCTCGGCCCCTTAGTGAGACCCTCAGCAACCTAGTGAGACCCTGTTTCAAAATAAAAATAAAAAGAGCTAGGGGGTGTGGCTTGGAGATAGATTGAACCCCTGGGTTCAATCCACAGCACCCCCCCCCAAAAAAAAAAAGAAAAGAAAAGAAAAAATTTGGCCTTGAAGTATTGAAATCTCACACAGGTAATCTTCTATGTGGGTCTAATTTCATCTGTGTGTCAACACACAATAGACCCTTTCTTCTTCTTCTTTATTTATTTATTTATTTGTGTGTGTGTGTGTGTGTGTGTGTGTGTGTGTGTTTCTGGGTTCTGGGGATTAAACCCAGGGGCTTCAATAGGTCCTTTCAATAAGGAAACCCTATTCCCTAATTTTCAAAATTGGATAATTTCTTAGATGTGTGTGGTGGTGCACGCCTATAATCTTGGTACTTGGGAGGCTGAGAAAGGAGGATTGCAGGTTTGAGGACAACCTCAGCAAGGAGTGAGACTCTAACCAACCTAGTGAGACCTTGTTTCAAAAATAAAAATAAAATAGAGCTGGGGAGCCGGGCATGGTGGCGCATGCTTGTAATCCCAGCATTTGGGAGGCTGAGACCGAAGGATCTGGGTTCGAGGCCAGCCTCAGCTACCTAGTGAGGCCCTCTGCAACTTAGTGAGACCCGGTTTCAAAATAAAGAATAAAAAATAGGGCTGGGGGTGTAGCTCGGAGGTAGAACGCCCCTGAGTTCAATCCCCAGTACTGCAAAAAATAAATAAATTAAACAAAAAAAAAATAGAGCTGGGTGTAGCTGGAAGGTGGAATGCCCCTGGGTTCAGTCTCCAGTACTGCAAAAAAAAAAAAAAAAAAAAAAAAAAAGTGGATAATTCCTTTGATTTCCTTCCCTCTGTTTTCTCACTTCCCTTTCTAAAACTATTATTACTCAGTCCTGGTCCTTCTGGGCTGGCCTTCTGACTTCCTGTTCTTGCCAACTTTTCACACTTTGCTTTTTAAATTTTCCATAACTTTCTCTTCTGGTCTTCTAGCTTTCCTATTGTGTATGTGTGTTTTGAGTGTGTGGCACTGGGGATTGAACCCAGGGGCATTCTACCTATGAGCTATACCCCCAGCCCAATTTTATTTCTTATTTGGAGACAGGGTCTCACTAAGTTGTGGAGGGCCTCACTAAGTTGCCGAGGCTGGCTTTAAACCTGCGATCTTCCTGTCTCAGCCTCCCAAATACTGGGATTACAAGCATATACCACCACGCTCGGCTCTTATCTCTCCTATTTTTTTTATTTATGTTTTTGGGTTTTTTTTGTTTTTTTTTTTTTTGCGGTACTGGGGATTGAACCCAGGAGCATTGTACCTCCAAGCTATACTGCTAGGCCTATTTTTTATTCTTTATTTTGAAACAAGGTTTCACTAAGTTGGGGAGTGCCTCACTAAGTAGCTGAGGCTGGCCGAGAACCCGGATCCTCCAGTCTCAGCCTCCCGAATGCTGGGATTACAAGCGTGCGCCACCACGCCCGGCTTCTCCCATTTTTAATACCCATGAGATTGTTTTTTGTGGTTTTTTTTTGTGGTACTGGGGATTGAACTTGGGGGCATTCTACCTCCGAACTATACCCCCAGCCCTATTTTTTATTCTTTATTTTGAAACCGAGTCTCACTAAGTTGCAGAGTACCTCACTAGGTAGCTGAGGCTGGCCTCGAACCTGGATCCTCCGGTCTCAGCCTCCCGAATGCTGGGATTACAAGCGTGCGCCACCACGCCCGGCTGAGATTGTTTTTTGAATGTTCTTTTTTTTTTTTTTTTTTTTCAGTACTGGGGATTGAACCCAGGGGCATTCTACCTCTGAGCTATACCCCCAGACCTATTTTTTATTCTTTATTTTGAAACAGGGTTTCACTAAGTTGCAGAGGGCCTAAGTAGCTGAGGCTGGCTGCGAACCCGGATCCTCTGGTTTCAGCCTCCCAAATACTGGGATTACAAGCGTGCGCCACCACGCCCGACTTGAATGTTCCTTTTATATAATTTCCAGTTCTTGTTTCATGGATGCAGCATCTTCTCTTACCTTTTTTTTTTTTTTTTTTTTTTTTTTTTTTTTGCGGTACTGGGGATTGAACTCAGGGGCATTCTACCTCCAAGCTATGCCCCCAGCCCTATTTTTTACTTTATATTGAAACCGGGTCTCACGAAGTTGCGGAGTGCCTCACTAGGTAGCTGAGGCTGGCCGTGAACCCGGATCCTCCGGTCTCAGCCTCCCGAATGCTGAGATTACAAGCGTGCACCACCACGCTCGGCTTTTCTCTTACCTTTTAAAGATATAAATGATAGTTTTCTTGAAGAAAATTATTTTCAGGCAGCCCTTTTCAGGACCCCTACCCTGCATGGAAGTTTGTTGTCTTTCCCTATCCATCATTAAACACTGAATTGTGTGTGTGTGGGGGGGGGTGTGGGTATGAAATATACATATAAAAATATATTTCCCCCTAGTGGCATATGCCATAATCCCAACAACTTGGAAGGCTAAGGCAGGAAGGTCACAAACAACTTAGCAAGATTCTATTTCAACATACAAAATAAAGCCAGGTACAGCAGCACACGTCTGTAATCCCAGTACTTGAGAGGCTGAGACAGGAGAATGGAAGCTTTTCGGCCAGCCTCAGTAACTTAGGCCCTCCACAACTTAGTGAGACCCGGTTTCAAAATAAAGAATAAAAATAGGGCTGGGGGTATAGCTCGGAGGTAGAATGCCCCTGAGTTCAATCCCCAGTACCGCAAAAAAAAAAAAAAAAAAAACTTTAAAATAGTACTGGGAGCCGGACGGGGTGTGGTGGCGCACGCTTGTAATCCCAGCATTTGGGAGGCTGAGACCGGAGGATCGCGGCCAGCCTCAGCTACCTAGTGAGGCACTCCAAAACTTAGTGAGACCCAGTTTCAAAATAAAGAATAAAAAATAGGGCTGGGGATGTAGCTCGGAGGTAGAACGCCCCTGAGTTCAATCCCTAGTACCACAAAAAATAAAATAAAATAGTACTGGGGGTGTAGCTCGGAGGTAGAGTGCCTCTGGGTTCAATGCCCAGTACTCCCCCCAACACACAAAGAACAAACAAATAAATAAAAATGTCTGGGGAGGTACCTCAGTGGTAAAGCTCTCTGGATTCAATCCCCAGGACTGAAAAAAAAATTTTTTTTTTTCTTAGCTGGGTGTAGGGGTGCATGCTTGTAATTCCAATACTTGGGAGGCGGAGACAGGAGGATGGCAGGTTTGCAGCCAGCCTCAGCTACTTAGAGCGAGGCCCTCCACAACTTAATGAGACCCTGTTTCAAAATAAAGAATAAAAGCCAGGCATGGTGACGCCTGCTTGTAATTCCAGTACTTGGGAGGCTGAGACCGGAGGATCTGGATTTTGAGCCAGCCTCAGCTACTTAGTGAGGCCCTCTGAAACTTAGTGAGACCCTGTTTCAAAATAAAGAATAAAAAATAGGATTAGGGGTGTAGCTTGGAGGTAGAAAGCCCCTGGATTCCATTTCCAGTACTGCAAAAAAAAAAAAAAAAAAAATAGGGCTGGGGGTGTACCTCAGAGGTAGAACGCCTCTGGGTTCCATCCCCAATACTGAAAAAAAAAATCTTCTCTTTTCATAGTTTCCAAATTCTATGGGCTGCTTCCTCCCATTTATAAGAGGCTTTCTTCAAATGCTTTGACTCTTTGGTTGGCCACTGATGCTTAGAAGGAATGAATAAAGATGCCTGTACTCGCTCTGTGTTAGTTTCGCTTTCCTACAAAGTGAACTCGATGGGCCATTTGTCTGAACACTTCTGCACCGTCGATACCTTATCGATACCTTAGGTTTCCTTTTAGGGCTGGGCAGCGTCCCCAGGGTGCTCGGGTTCCCCACTGAAGGGTAAGGGCTGGTCCTCAAGTGCAGAGAGGGGTCTCTGCATTCTGCATTGGGTGCCCACCTGTTTCATCGGAGCACCCCCGTTCAGAGTTCCTGGCATGCCTCGCCCAGCCCCTCTGTTTGACTTTTCCACGCTAGCCCAGGTGTTTGCCAGAGGGGGGAAAGGGCATCAGTAACCAGGGGAAGGGCAGGGACCTAAGAACCCGTTTTTTCAAGCGTACTTTCAAATGGCCCTCTTTGTTCTTTCTTTCACTCTTAAATCTAGAAACTGCTTTGTGGGTGGGGGGCAGTTCCTAAGCTTTGGAGGATTCTGTTGTATGAACAAGGGTTAGTTTTCAGCTTTCCCTGCGGCTGGGAGGGATTTACCTCTCTGAGGTCAGCCAAGTCGGGTATTACCGGCCTACCTGCTTTCCAGTTCCCACAGATTGTGTTGCCGGGGTCCCCTTTCCTGTTCTCCCTGTCCTTGTGGGGTTTAGGTCTTAAAGATCCCTCTCAGAAATACACCAAGTTATGTGTGCATGTCTTAATGTATCACTTTGAAGCTATGATGTATAATTACAATACAACAATAAAAGGATATAAAAAAAAATAGCCAGGTATGATGGCACATGCTTGTAATCCCAGTACTAGGGAGGCTGAGACAGGGAGATCGCAGATCGAGACCAGCCTCAGCAACATAGCAGGACTCTCAGCAACCTGAAGAGACTGGTTTAAAAAAAAAAAAAAAAAAAAAAGCCAGGCCCCGGTTCACGGCCAGCCTCAGCTACTTAGTGAGGCCTTCCAAAACTGTGAGACCCTGTTTCAAAAATAAAGAATAAAACATAGGACTGGGGGTATAGCTTGAAGGTAGAATGCCTCTGGGTTCAATCCCCAGTACCACAAAATAAATAAATAAATAGGCTGCCATGGACATCCTGAGTTAGGACTTGGCTTGTTTTTTTTCTTTTGTTTGTTTGTTTTGCTTTTTGTGGTACTGGGGATTGAACCCAGGAGCATTCTACCTCCAAGCTACACCCCCAGTCCTATTTTTTATTCTTTATTTTGAAACAGGGTCTAAGTTGCGGAGTGCCTCACTAAATAGCTGAGGCTGGCCGCGAACCGGATCTTCTGGTCTCAGCCTCCCAACTACTGGGATTGCAAGCGTGCGCCACCACGCCCGACTCCTAGGCTCTTTAGAGGAGTCTGGCAGGAAATGAGAGCAGAGCAGAGAGGAAGGATGGTGTCAGGGCGAGATCAAAGTTAGACTCTCTCTCTGACCTAGCCTCACACCAGCTCTGGGAAACTGCATAACCCCAGATTCCTCCTGTCCCTAACCACCTGCCACTCAATCTGCGCGTTTGTTTACTCGCTTTTAAACTGAGGATACTAATCGCACCTACTCATCACAACTTGCTGCAAGGAATTAAATAAGATAATGTCTGAAAAATAGCCAGGGCTTTGTTCAGTGGCACAAAGATTTACTGGGTGCTTATTGCGCGCGAGGCATCGCCTCTGCTTCTGCTTTGTAGAAACAAGAGAGCTGTTATCTTGGCAGAATCAAGTGCAAGAAAGAATATGGAAGTTTCAAGTACTCTTCACATGCTAGGTAGAAAGAGTAAATATTAGATTGCGTTGCATTAATTAGTCCCTAAATATCTGTTGAGGGTGATTATCTGTTGTAGAGTGATGCTGTGAACTAAACTTGATTGTGGAAATTTAAGGAAGCGCACTCTTCACTTCACTCCCCCAGCACGCAGCAAGCAAACTGTATCAAGCCTGGGCGGAACCAGTTACTGCGGAATCTTCCTTCTAGCACCAGGGTTTCCTTCTGGGCGGCCCGGAAGGAAATGCGCAAAGGACCGCGCAGCCGCAGTAGGGCCTCGGTCACCACGGTAACGCGCTTGGGGCCGTGTCTCACCATGCGCGCCCGGGTTGTGCGGGCGTCGTGGGGCTGGAGCTGGGGCGCCCGCTGCCGCCGTGGCGTCGGGAGCTTCCCGGTGCCTCCGTCGGGCGCCGCGGGCGTGGCAGAGCTGCTGCGAGACGCGACCACGGCGGAGGAGGAGCCCTGGGCGGCGCCGGCGAGGCGGGCGCCAGGTGAGAGCTCCGTGCTGCTCTTCCCCGGCCAGGGCAGCCAGGTGGTGGGCATGGGCCGCGGCCTGCTCGGCTACCCGCGCGTCCGCGAGCTCTACGCTGCCGCCAGCCGCGTGCTGGGCTACGACCTGCTGAAGCTGAGCCTGCAGGGGCCTCAGGAGGACCTGGACCGCACAGTGCACTGCCAGCCCGCTGTCTTCGTGGCTTCGCTGGCCGCCGTGGAGAAACTCCACCACCTGCAGCCCGAGGTGAGGCCCGAGGCCCCGTGGCAGGCGGGGAGGTGGGCTCTGCACGAGGCTCCCGCCTGCCTACACCGAGTGCCCCCGCGTCTCACTCTTTGGACAGGTTCTTAGTTCTTTTAAGTGCTAGGCATGCTCTAGGCGCCGTGAACAAAACACGGAGCCCTGTCCTAGGGCAGCTTGCATCTTAGGAAAGACAGATAACAAACAATAAATGCATTATGTCAATTGCATAGTATATGAAAGATCATAATGTTAAATGTAGAGCAGGGAAAGGGGTTGTGACTTTTTTTTTTTTTTTTTCCCGTACTGGAGATTGAACTCAGGGGCGCTCTAACTCCAAGCTACACCCCCAGCCCTATTTTTTATTCTTTATTTTGAAACAGGGTTTCACTACGTGGAGGAGGGCCTCACTAAGCAGCTGAGGCTAGCCGAGAGCCCGGATCCTCCAGTCTCAGCCTCCCAAATGCTGGGATTACAAGCTCACCATGCCCATCTTGAATTAATTATTAAGTGATTTTTTTGTTGTGCTGGGGGTTGAACCCAGTGCCTCATAAAACAAAGGCTCAACTCCTGAGCTGGAGCCCTGTTAAATGATTTTAAAAGGATTAAACTTCATCCTTAAATGAAGAGCGGTTGAGAAGGTGACTTTGGAGAATATGACTTCACTTGAAAGTGGTACTTTAGCCAGGCGTGGCGCTTGTAATCCCAGCATTTGGGAGGCTGAGACCTAGTGAGGCACTCTGCAACTTAGTGAGACCCGGTTTCAAAATGAATAAAAAATAGGGCTGAGGGTGTAGCTCGGAAGTAGAATGCCCCTGAGTTCAATCCCCAGTACCGCAAAAAAAGAAAAAAAAAAAGTGGTACTTTGCTATTAATACTGAATAATATCAGCTGGGCGTGGTGGTGCACGCTTGTAATCTCAGTAATTGGGAGGCTGAGACTGGAGGATCCAGGTTCTTGGCCAGCCTCAGCTACTTAGTGAGGCACTCCGCAATTTAGTGAGACCCTGTTTCAAAATAAAGAGTAAAAAATAGGACTAGGGGTGTAGCTTGGAGTTTTGGAGTTCGAATGCCCCTGGGTTCAATCCCCAGTTCCGCAAAAAAAAAAAAAAAAAAAAAACCTGAATATCAAGACAGTAAATGTTAAGCTGGTACCTGAAAAACTTGACCACCTTTAACCTTTACAGCCACATTGTGAGGTAAATACTTCCTTGTCGTACATGGGGAAAGGACACTCGAGGATGTTAAAGGAATTAGCCACGTGATCCTGTTGAGTTGTGGTAATAACTTTTATTCAGTGCTTTACGTGAGTCAGGTCTGTGCTGAGCACTTTGTAGCTATCATCTTCGCATAATTCCTTCAGCAGCAATATAATGTAGGTCTACTCTCCCCTGGTTTCACAGAGGAGGTAACTGAGGCTCCGAGAGATTAGGGAACTCCCCCAGGTAAAGAAATCAAATCTCTGTGACTCCAAAGGCCATGCTTTTAACTTCTGCACTAACTTTTATATACCATGTGACCTGAGAGGTTGCTCCAAGCAGAGGCAAGAGAATCCGGAGCCCTGGTTTGGAATTGGGATCATAGAGTAAACTGGCTTTAGCCTGCCTACCAGGGAAGTTCCTCCTCAGTAAAGGGCTGGCCTTGGTGACTGCCAAGGCCACCTCTGTATCCTCTTCTTGCTGGAGCACCAGGCCAGTGGCAGCTGGCTCTCAGTGATGCTCAAGATGCACTAGAACTGAGTTTGGTCTCTCGTTTTGCATCCGTCACCGCAGGTCATTGAGAACTGTGTTGCTGCTGCTGGATTCAGCGTGGGAGAATTTGCAGCCCTAGTGTTTGCTGGAGCCATGGAATTTTCTGAAGGTATGCAGGCAGGCCCTTAGTTTTGTGTACAGATGTGGACTTGCTGGGCTCACGGGGGATAACGCACTGCCAGAAATAGTGGACTCACTGAGGGGTGAGAGGGAAGGGAGCGCAGGGATGAGCATGACATTCGCACTCAGAGACCAGATTTCTGTCAGGTGTGGTGGCACTTGCCTGTAATCCCATCTTGGGAGGCTGAGGCAGAAGGATTGCAGGTTCCAGGCCAGCCTTAGCAACTTAGTAAGGCCCTCAGCAACCTAGCAAGATCCTGTTTCAAACAAAAAGAGGGCTAGGGTTGTAACTCAGAGGTAGAATGCCCCTGGGTTCAATCCCCAGGACTACACACACACAAAAAAAAAAGTAATAAAGTACTGATACATGCCAGCTTGGTAAGACCCTATCTCAAAATAAAAAAGGCTGGGGATGTAATTCATTGGTAAAGTACCCCTAGGTTCAATCCCCATTACAAAAACAAAACGTGCTACCACGCAGATGGACCTTGAAAACACTATCCTAAGTGAAAGAAGCCAGACATACTGTATAATTCCTTTGAAAAGGAATGTCCAGAATATGTGAATACACTCCACAGAGACAGTCAAGTGGAGGTTACTAGTGATGGGGGGAGGAAAAAATGGGAGCACTTACGCAGTGGGCATGGGGGGGGTGTTGTTTGTTTCTGTGGTTCTAGGGATTGGATTCAGGGGCATCTACCTCCAAGCTACACTCTCAACCCTTTTTTATTTTGAAATAGGGTCTTGCTAACTTGCCAAGGTTGGCCTTGAACCTGCCATCCTCCTATGTCAGCCTCCCAAGTACTGGCATTACAGGCGTGTACCACCATACCCAGCCAGTTCTTTGTTTTCAGGGGGCTGTGCTGTGCATCGTAGGGTATAGGTCGTTCTTTGTAGCAGTGTCCCTGGCCTCTGCCCATTGTATGTCAGCAGTCCTCCTCTAGTTGTGACAACCAGCAAGTGTCTCTAGCCCTGCCCTGGCGCAGAATCGCCCCTGGCTGAGAAGCATTGCCCTACACAGACCCGCTTGCAGGCAGGAAGCTCCCTGGGCTAGTGCATGTAGTAGCAAAGACTGCAGCCTGCTTTCCAGCTGACAGTGGACGTAGCTGCTTTGCACAGCAGATACTGATAGGCAGAACTGTGGTTCATGGGCTGTAATAAACCGGTCAGTGTCTCCAGCACAGAGTGGACCCTTCAGAGCAGGCCCTGCCTCCTTCAACACCTGTTTTGATTTTTCCAAACTCGCTTCTCTCTGGGTAGGTTTGTATGCAGTGAAGGTCCGAGCTGAGGCCATGCAGGAAGCTTCAGATGCTGTCCCCAGTGGGATGCTGTCTGTCTTTGGCCAGCCTCAGTCCAAGTTCACCTCCGCCTGCTCAGAAGCCCGGGAACACTGCAAGTCGTTGGGCATAGAGAATCCAGTGTGCGAGGTGTCCAACTACCTCTTTCCTGATTGCAGGGTGATTTCAGGACACCTAGAGGTTGGTGTTGATGGGAACCGCCTTCACAGATCCCGGTCCAGCACGCAGGGTGGGAATCGATCCTCACCTGCCAGGCCCCAGTGGCGGGGTGGGCGCCCTGCCGCGAGTGGGCTTTAGGAAGTACTGAGGGTCGGGAATGCGTGCTAGAGCAGGTGCTGGGGAGGAAGGCAGGAGGCTGCACTGCCCGCTCCACCATGGAGGGATTGGATGGAGGGATTGCCCGATCCACGTGAAGGTGAAGGAACGGGACAGCGATCCCCAGACCTTCCTGGGCCTCCAGGGCTTCCCATGAGCCTCTGATCCGGTTGCTTCCTGTGGGGAAGGAGCGTTCGCTGCTGCCTTGCACTGCCCTGCCTGCTTTTGCATCCACATGATTTTCCTTTCCTCTGTGCTTCCTTCCATTTGTTGCTTCCCCAAACATCGTTGATTGAGTAGCCCCTGTGTAAGCACTGGGGACACCCAGACCATTCAGTCAGAGTTGTGCTGTCAGAGGACCCGTGTGCACAGGGACTCCAGCAGAGTGCCACCTAGAGGACGGGCACGAGCGAGCCAGGAGGGACGTCCAGAGCCAGGGAGGCAGGAGCCCCGTGGAGAGGCGACTGGGACCGCGTGCCTGGCCTGGGGCTGTGAGTGAGTCAGTGTGGTCAGAACCCTTGTGAGGGCCAGGCATCCCCTGTCTGGTCTTGGGTACCAACAGCCAATCCCGTCCTTCTGGAAGAGATTCGAGATTTGCACTTACTCCTCTTATTTTACACACAAGGAAGCTGGACTCAGGGAGAGACAAGTGCTTGCAGATGGTCAAGGCAGAGGGTTTGTTTGTTTGTTTTTTTTTTAATTTATTTATTTATGGTACCGAGAATTAAACCCAGAGGCATTCTACCTCTGAGCTACATTCCCAGCCCTGTTTTATTTACTTATTTATTTTTATTTATTTATTTGTTTATTTTTATTTACTTATTTATTTTTTGCAATACTAGGGATTGAACCCAGGGGTATTCTACCTCTGAGCTACACCCCCAGTCTTATTTTTTATTCTCTATTTTGAAACAGGGTCTCACTAAGTTTTGGAGGGCCTCACTAAGTAGCTGAGGCTGGCCGCAAACCTGCAATCATCCTGTCTGAGCCTCCCAATTACTATGATTATAGGTGTGTACCACCATATCCGGCTTAATTAATTTTATTTATTTGAAACAGGTTCTCACAAAATTGCTGAGGGCCACCCTCAGCAATATAGCAAGACTCTCAGCAACCTAGCAAGATCCTGTTTCAAAATAAAAAATAGGTCCGGGGGTGTAGCTCAGAGGTAGTGCCCCTGGGTTCAATCCCCAGTACCTGGCCTGGGCCACTGTACTGGCCTGTGATGGGGCGGGACAAATCCGTGTTTCCATGGGGACGGCCTTTTCAACCATTCTGTCGTCGCCTTCCCAGCTGGCGTGTGTGCACGCTCAGCTCCCTGAAGGAGGACCTCTGGGACGTTGGATGTACAACCAAGTTAAACTGGAGTTCAGAGCGTGAATTCACATTATCACTCGGGGGCTTGCAGGATTAGACACGTGGGAATGGGCACACACACACTCACATCATGCACATGGGATGCAGGGGGCCGTCTGCTGACCTTGGCCTCCACACCACTCCACCTGAGATGTGCTGGCTTCAGCCTCTGTTCTCCCTCCAGGCCCTGCGGTTTCTCCAGAAGAATTCCTCCACGTATCACTTCCGACGCACCAAGATGCTGCCGGTGAGCGGCGCCTTCCACACACGCCTCATGGAGCCAGCCGTGGAGCCGCTGGCGCAGGTGTTAAAGGCCATCAGCATCAAGAAGCCTCTGGTGTCTGTCCACTCCAACGTGGACGGGAACAGGTACATGCACCCCAAACACATCCGCAAGCTGCTGGGGCAGCAGGTGGTGTCGCCAGTGAAGTGGGAGCAGACGATGCACGCCATTTATGACAGGAAGAAGGGCACCAAGTTCCCCAGGACAGTCGAGGTCGGCCCCGGGAACCAGCTGGGGAGCATCCTGAAGAACTGTAACCTGCTGGCCTGGAAGTCCTACAGCCACGTGGACGTGCTGCAGGCCATTGAGGAGCCGGGCCCAGACCCCAAAGAGTCGCCGCAGTGACGCTGAGGGGCTCCAGAGGGGTGGCCACAGCCACCTCGCTTCGGCTCTGCAGGGTGCAGAGCACTTGAGCGGCACGGCACAAGCACTAAGCGTGTCACTGCGTGGCCCGGCCTCGTCCTCCCTGGGAGACATGCATGTCAAGAGCTGGGACCGGCTCCGCTCTTCGCCAGCCACGGCCTCCGTGAGCCGGAGCTGCTTCCTGCCCTGCATTGCAGAGCTGCGGGCCTGCCAGTCTGGCCTCAGTCTGGGGCTGTGGAACACAACCGGCTTTGGAGGCCATTCTGTCCACCTCTTACTCAACAGCTTGGATCAAGTCCCACAGTCTTTATATACCCAGGAAGTATATATTAAGTGCCTGCTGTGTGCCAGAGAGCAGGTAGCTTCTTCCCTGGCAGAAGACGGTCCTTGAGCGAGGTGCTCACAAGAGGTGGGGGTGTGCCGGGCAGAGAGGACGGCTGGGGCCCTGACCCCCTCCCTGGGCGAGTCCAGCGTCCCCATGGACCCCTGGGATAGTGGTGGTGGCAGTCTGCCTGTGGCCAGGTGCAGCATAGGTCTCCCTAGGAGAGTCCAGCTAATGCCCTGCCGGCAAGGCCTCGGAGGACACCGCTCCTCCAGCTGATGACAAACAGGTTCGAGCCATGTGGTTAGCTGGGCACAGTGCCCCACGATTGCAGTCCTACTACTGAGAGAGGAGGATCGCAGGTTTGTGGCCAGCCTCAGCTACTTAAGCCCTGTTTCAAAATAAAGAATAAAAAATGGGCCTGGGGTTTTAACTCGGAGGTAGAATGCCCCTGGGCTCAATCCCCATACCGCAAAAAATAAACAGCCATGTGGTGGGTTTCTTTTTTTCCCCTTTTTAAGTGATAGTGGGAAAACCTTATTGGGAATTTGAACTGAATTTGTCTTAAAATGTTGTTACATAGTTAAATGTCAAATCTGGACGGAGGTTGCTCATTCCGAATTGTATGGTTCTTAGCAGGGTCCTGGTGGCCTTGAAGCAGGACCGTTCTCTCCTGTGCCGGACACCCCATGCTAGCCGTGCGTTCAGGCGTCGGGCCCGGAGCCCCTCAGGTTTCCACGAGCCCTGGCTGAGCACCATTGTAGCTTGTAGCGCAGCTGTCTCTGCAGCCCAAGTGAGCGTTCTCTGGAGCACAGGAGCTCGTAGTTCTGTGTGGTGCTGGGAAGTGAACACAGGCATTCTCACTATGCAGCTACACTCCCACCCTGGTTTTTATTTTTAAACAGGGTCTCACTGAGGTGCTGAGGCTGGCCTCAAACTTGGACTTCCCATCCCACACTCCCAGGTACTGGGATTGTAGACATGGACCACTGCACCTGATTTGGAAAGAACTATTAAAACTTTGTTGCAGCCAGGCATGGTGGCACACGCTTGTAATCCCAGCATTCCGGAGGCTGAGACCGGAGGACCCAGGTTTGAGGCCAGTCTCAGCTACCTAGTGAGGCACTCCGCAACTCAGTGAGACCCTGTTTCAAAATAAATAAAAAATAGGGCTGGGGGTATAGCTCGGAGGCAGAATGCCCCTGGGTTCCATCCCCAGTACTGTAAAAACAAAACAAAACAAAAAAACTTGCACAGAGAACATTCTTATTCAGTTCAGGTACGTGGGGTTAGGTTTGACCCCAGGGATGTTCTGGCTCTGAGCTACACCTCCAGCCTTTTTTATTGTCTTATTTTGAAATTGGGTGTAAGTTGCTGAGGCTGGCCTCAAACCTAGGATCCTCCTGTCTCAGCCTCCCTGGGATTACAGGCATGTGCCACCGTGCCCAGTGGCCTTTGATTTTTGTTTTATTTGGTTTTTCATTTTGAGCACACATTCCTGGAGTCCCACCTGTACAGAGGGCGGGTGTGGAGGGCTGGGAGGGAGGCAGCACCTGCTCGGCCTCCTGCAGTACTAGTCCTGATCCTCAGAGCCAGGAAAGGACGGCGCTCAGGACGGTGGAAGCAGCCGGGGGCCAGCCAGCAGGGGGCAGCCCCCCGCTTCCTGCTGCAGGGCGGCCGTCTGAGCTGAGAAGCATGAAGTGCCAGCCGAGCGTCACAACTGCCTCCCTGGAGCAGTCAAGAGGCTGCAGCCAGGCCGGGTGTGGTGGTGCATGCTTGTAATCCCAGTACTTGGGAGGCTGAGACAGGAGGATCAAAGGTTTGTGGCTAGGCCCTCTGCAACTTAGACCCTGTTTCAAAATAATAGGACCAAGGGTGTAGCCCAGAGGTAGAATGCCCCTGGGTTCAATCCCCAGTACTGCAAAAAAAAAAAAAAACCGTCACAAGTGACACTGGCCAAGGTGTCATCTGGTTCGTCGTGTCTAGGCCCCTTCCCCACTCACCCTGCCCTCCTCTAGGCCAGAGCTAATGACTGCTACCCCTGGCTCTCCACCCTCCTGGAGCAGCCAGGCCATGAGGGTGAGCTCCTGTCCCGGGGAGGAAGGCTGGATCCTGCTCCAGGTCTCAGCCAGCCCAGTGCTGGGACCCCACCAGCCTGTCTCCCACCCCAGGGCCTTTGCACATCAGCCTCCCCCCCGTGCTGATGCAGCCCAGCTCCAGGGTTAGTTCCTCCTCAGGGAGGCCTTGTCTCATAATACCCTTACTTGGCTTATTTGTATATGCATATTCGGGCGTGGTGGTGCACACTTGTAATCCCAGTACTTGGGAGGCTGAGACCGGAGGATCAGACAGCCTCAGCTACTTAGTGAGGCCCTCCGCAACTTAGAGACCCTGTTTCAAAATAACGAATAAAAACAGGGCTGAGGGTATAGTTCAGAGGTAGAAGGCCCCAAGGTTCCACCCCCAGTATCACCCCCCCCCCACCAAAAGTGAGATCTGACACAAACCTTGTCCTCATCCCCAGCACTACTGCAGCTCAGCACAAGTGGAGAGGACTCTGCAAACCCTGGGCGGAGCTGGGCCTGGACCCAGTCCTTGGGAACTGGGACAGGAGGTCTCAGTGAGACCCGGTTTCAAAATAAAATAGGGCTGGGGGCGTACTCAGAGGTAGAATGCTCCTGGGTTCAACCCCCAGCACCAAAAAAGAAAAAGTTCCCCCCACTGTGCAGTGGGATGTTGGGGTGCAGGTGGCAGGGACCTGGGGACTGGGCTCACCCTGTGGAATTCCAAGAATTCGCATAGGTGGCCCCCAGCAGGGTGAACATTGAACAGCAGAGACACGGGGTGAGGTCGTGCCTCAGTTGCAAAGGGCCAGACTTCGGGAGCAGGAGGAGGAGGCCTGGTGGAGCCCCTTGGGTGTTGAGGTCTAGGTGGGAGCGGGCAGGGCCTGGGGCATGCACCTCTGCTGGACAGGCCCTCCGCCAAGGAGCCAGGTGCTGGGACAAAGGGCCTGAAAGGAACAGGGCATGGTGGACACACCTGTAAGCCCAGTACTTGGGAGGCTGAGGCAGGAGGATCCTAGGTTCAAGATCAACCTCAGCAGCCGGGCATGTTGGCGCACGCTTGTAATCCCAGCATTCGGGAGGCTGAGGCTGGAGGATCCGGGTTCGCGGCCAGCCTCAGCTACCTAGTGAGGCACTCCGCAACTTAGTGAGACTCGGTTTCAAAATAAAGAATGAAAAATAGGGCTGGGGGTATAGCTCGGAGGTAGAATGCCCCTGAGTTCAATCCCCAGTACCGCAAAAAAAAAAAAAAAAAAAAAATCAGCCTCAGCGATTTAGGACGGGATGTAGCTTGGAGGTAGAATGCCCCTGGGTTCAATCCCCAGCATCACACACAAAGAGAACATGGGCAGGTACTGAGCCCAACTGGTGAGAGGCCTCCCCTCCCAGTGCACACGTGCCCCTGCCCACCACCTCCCCGGGTCAGCAGGGCTTGGCTGCAGCCTTCCAGCAAGAATCGGGTGTGGGGGTGGGGGGGCAGGTAGATACCCCATCACGAGGCACAGAAAGCCCAAAAGAAATAATCCCAACAGTTGATTTCAGGCACCAGACGGAGAAGGACACTGCAAACCCCAAGACAGGTCTCGCCCCATCCCGCCTCCACCATGATTTGCCTTCAGGGGCAAGAGGAACCCGCGCTGACGCCACAAAACCCCAGAGAAGACCCGAGACTGGTTGGAAACATTTTATTGAACTCTCCTCCTCCCCTCAGAAATCTAGTCCAAGAGACCCTACCACAGGCCTCACGGGCTGGGGGTGTGGCCAGCACTCCCCCGCTGCCCGCCGCCATCCGCCAGCCCCAAGAGAAGAGCAGCCCAGCCAGGCCTCCCGACGGGCAGTTAACCAGTAACTACCCAGAGGGATCATGAATTCATTTGTTTACAAAAAACAAAAACAACAGGAAACTCCAGTATGAAACCTCAGCAGTGTCCCAGCACTATCTTGAGTTTAAATATAAAAAAGGATCATCAGAAAACACCACAGTTAAAAAGAACGAAATGACGATGAGGCCACGGGCCACCTCCTGGCGGGGCGGGGCGGTGCGGGGCGGGGGCCAGCCCCACCCGGCCCCGGCCTCACTGGAGCAGCAGGTGCAGGTGCGGGGCCCCGAGCAGCAGGACCGCCAGCAGCACCACGGGCAGCAGCTGACTGCAGGCCTGGGGAGGGTACACCTGGGGACCAAGAGGGAACTGTGAGCGGATGAGCCAGCTGAGGGGAGGGCGGGGGGCTCTCAACAGGCACTCCCACCCAGGGTTGGAGCTGATGTGACCAGGGGGAGGGCAGCAGAGGAAGGCCCCAAGGGCCTGCGGGAAAGGGGGTCTCATCTGCCAGAGGAGCAAGAGCGCCCTCCAGCCAGCCAGGTGAGCCCCGCAGCAGGGCCACTGGGGCAGGGCAGACTTGGGACACGTGGAGAAGCCATAGGGAGGCGGGCTCTTACCCAGGGGCCGAGGACCAGAAGTCTCCAGGACCTGAAGTTCTTCCTGAGGTTGGCGAGACCATGGACCAAGCTTCTGAGAACACCCCAGACACCTTTCTGGCTGTAGGTGAAAGCCAGGCTGAAAGACAATGGGAGCCAGGTGGTTACTGCAGGAACAGGCAGACAGTGTCATAGGTGTGGGGGGGGCACAGGGCCTGACCCCTCCTTCCCCCCTGACACCTGGCCTCGGCCCCCAGCACCAGCACCTCTGGTTTCCTGCTGCCAGCCAAGGGAGGTGGGGCCCGTGCTGGCTGGGAGCTGGCCAGGTGGAACAAACCTCCACGCCACGGCCTGGGCCAGTCACTGGTCTCCCTCGTCATCCCCAGGCAGAGGGCTAAGGGAGCCTTGGGCCCAGGGCCCACGCGCAGCGGCACCCAAAGTCGAGGCCCATGGGCCTTGGGTCCTGCAGCTGCACCCACTGCTGAGGCTGAGCTGCTGCCGGAGCCCAGAGGAGGCTGAACTGTGGAGGCCCAGCAGAAGCTGAACTGCTGCCAAGCCCCGCAGGGGGTGAAGCAGGGGTGCCTGGGGGTTCCTGAGCGGGGCAGGGCAGCAGAGGGTTTGGAGGCTACCTGGAGTGACATACACACATACACACACCCCACCCCACCCCGGGTGAGGCCCAGTTGCTACCTGTACATGGCCCTCCTGGGCAGGTGGGCCAGGTTTCGGTTCCGGAGACGCAGGTCCATCTCATCGCCGATGCAGGCCAGTCGCAGGGCCACCTGGTTGCTGTGGAGAAGGCACCGAGGCAGGGGTGTGGCTATGCTGGCGAGGCCAGGTCACCCCCCGCTGGGGATCAGGTGGGGCTGGGACTGGGCCAGCAGAAGACCTTGCAGGCCCCTCCTGTCCACAGGCGGACTCTCAGGTGCTGCCATTTCAAAGGCCCCCTGCAGGCGGGCCACGGGTGCCCCAGATGTGTGTGGGAGGGCTGCCTGGGGAGTGCCTGGCCCAGCTCCCACGAGAATGTGCCTTGGGGCCTGGGCCACCGGGGGATACTGAACCCCTAGAAAAACGTCAGCCCCAAGTTTCCCTGGGCTATGATGGGGACAGAAGATGACGGGATGGGCAGGGCAGGTTTTGGGGGTCCCCCTCGATGGCTGAGGCTGGCTTCCCAGAGAGAGGTCTCAGCTTAGCCTCCTCCTTTGAGCCCCCTGGTCCCCAATCCTGAAACTACCCAGGTCACCACCACTCTCTAACAGCCCCCTGCCTGGGCCCCCGCTCGCTAAACCAATCCCTTGATTGAAATGGGGGGGGGGAGCTTTCATACACCCATGCCAAGCACACAGTCTGGAAACCAGCCTCCCTTCCTGCTCTCCAGCGCCCGTGCATTCCACCCCGCTGACTTGGCCGGGAAGTCCCGGGTCCCGCCCAGCCCCAGCCACCTGTGCCACCTGCCCAGCGTCCCCTGGTCTGTGCTGCTTATCCTGGAGGCAGTGTGGGCGGGAGGGGGCTGCGGAGTGGCCTGGCCACCAGGTTGGGGGGCACAGTCCCTCCTCTATCCTGCCGCCCAGTGGGACCTCAGGCTCCCCACCCTGCAGGTGTGGGCAGGGGGACAGTCATTTGAATGGCCCAATCCCTACAGCAGGACCCTAGTGACTAACAGCCCGAAAGCAGGAGGGAAAGAAACATCCAGAAGCCTGGAGCTGACCTCCTGCCTGTGGGCAGAAAGACGGCCCGGCTGGGTCTGGCTGTTCTCCTCCAGGGCAGGGGGCTAAGGAGGAGTGGAGCAGCTCCCCAGCCTCCGTGCCCGCGCCAATGGGGAGGGCCTGGGAGCAGCTGGTAAGGGTCCCCAGACCCTGGCCAGGGAGCCCGCCTCCTCGCTGCCTCTGAATCCTCAGCCCTCGGAGCCGGGAACTCCGGGCTACCAAGCGTTTCTTTTTTTTTCTTTGTTTTTTTTTTTTTTTTTTTTGCAGTACTGAGGATGAAACCCGGGGGCATCTACCTCCGAGCTCCAGCCCTATTTTTTATTCTTTATTTTGAAGTAGAGTCTCACTAAGTTTCGGAGTGCTTCATTAAGTAGCCGAGGCTGGCTGCGAACCCGGATCCTCCTGCCTCCGCCTCCCAAGTGCTGGGATTCCAATTGTGTGCCACCACGCCCGGCTTCTCTTCTTGTCTACAACTAGAGCCAGCTCCTCAGAGAGGCCCGGGGGCGGCTGGCAGGGTGAGGAGGGCCCCGTCCAGCTCCCGGGACGCCACTGGGCGCCGGCATCAGAGCGCAGGGGGACCCCAGAGCTGGGTGAGGGTGCAAGGTGGAGCCACCCACCAGGGAACCAGCCAGGGAGCCCCACCTGGGAGGCCAGTGCAGGGGGTCCCCTTCTGCACACAGGAGGCGCTCCCCCAGCCCGCCCCCAGGCCATGCCTACCTGTCCTCGAGACACCCCACGAGGTCCCGGTCGCCCAGGGACCCCGTTATGCTGGGAGCCACTGAATTCAGCATAAGTTCGAGAAGCTGCTCATCCAAGAAAGCCTTGAGGAAGAGGTCCCGGCCCATGGGGGTCTCGATGAACAGGTCCTGGGCCATGGGTCTTGCCTCCGACATGACTTCTGTGAGGGACGAACATAGAGCAGGACTGGACCCCCAGAACCATGCAGTATGGGGGCTGCTGGGGCTCAGAACGCGACACCCCGAGGGAGGCACTTGTGCTTTGAGCTGAAGGAGACTGTAAGGCCACGGAGGTTACCTCAGAGCCAGGCGTCTCTGGCCTCCCTCGGCCTCCTGTTGCCTGCCTCCAGCCCCAAAGCGAAGCAAGGGAAACAGGGCTCCCCTCCCCGAGGTGGGTCATAGAACTAGAACCCCTTTCCTCAAAGTAAGGCCTAGAAAGGTCTCTCTAAGCAGGGTCCAGGGGTGCACACTTGTATTCCCAGTACTTGAGAGGCTGAGAAGGAGGACTGCAAGTTTGAGGCCAGCCTCTGTAACTTAGCAAGACCCTCGGCAACCTAGTGAGACCCTGTTTCAAAATAAAAATAAAAAAGCCAGGCGTAGTGGCGCACACTTGTAATCCCAGTACTTGAGAGGCTGAGGAGGACCGCAAATTTGAGACCAGCTTCAGGTACTTAGTGAGACCCTCCGCAACTTAGTGAGACCCTGTTTAAAAACAAAGAAAAAAAAAACAGGGCTGGGGGGTGTGGCTCAGAGGTAAAACACCTCTGGGTCCAATCTCCAATACCACCCCCCCATAAACGTTGCTCTGTCCCCCCCTGAAGACCCCACACAGGGACGGAGGGACTGCCGTACAGAGAGGGCAAGACAGACAGACTCTGCTTGTCACCGTGAGATCAGTGAGATCGTGCCCTGGGTTCCGGTCACCGAACCTGAGCCGGAAGAGGAGCCTTCCCGGGTCTTTGTTTCTTGTTTTTGTTCTGCAGTTCTGGAATGGAACCCAGGGCCTCCGGCAGGCTAGGCAGGCGCTCAGCCACTGTGCCGCACACCAGCCTCCCTGGGTCTCTGGAGCGCCCATGTCACGTAAAATGCTGATTAGCTAATGTCCCGTGTTCTCCTGCTGGCCTGTCATTACGGGAGGCAAGATGCCAGACCTTTCTGCCCCCACTGGGCTGGCCCACAGGTCCCTGGAGACTGAACCCAGGTGCGTCTACTACCTCCGAGCTACACCCCCAGTCCTAATTTATTTTTTAATTTTGAAACAGGGTCTAACTTGCTGAAGGTATGTATTGCTAAATTGCTGAGGCTGGGCTCAAACTTGGAGTCCTCCTGTCTCAGCCTCCCAAGTACTGGGATGACAAGCATGCACCACCGCGCCTGGCTTTATTTTTTATTTTGAAATAGCGTCTTCCTAAGTTGCTGAGGATCTCTCTAAGTTGCTGGGGCTGCCCTCAATCTTGTGAGTCTCCTGTTACAGCTTCCTGAGTACTAAGATAATAGGCATGCACCACTGCACCAGGCTACACCCTCGTCTTTGTTTTTGTGTATGTGTGTGGTGCTGGGGATTGAACCCAGGGGAACTCTACCTCCAAGCTACATTCCAGCCCTGTTTTTATTTTATTTGGAAACAGGGTCTTGCTAAGTTACTGAGAGCCTCGCTAAATTGCTGAGGATAGTTTCGAACCTGCAATCCAACTGTGTCAGCCTCCCAAGTGCTGGAATTACAGGCATGCACCACCACACCAGGTTCATCCTGGTCTTTTAAATTACATCCTCATAAGCTCAGACTGGTGGTTCACTCTTGTAATCCCAGTACTTGGGAGGCTGAGACAGGAAGATCTCAGGTTCACCACCAGCCTCAGCTACTTAGTGAGGCCCTCTGCAACTTAGTGAGACCCTGTTTCAAAATAATTAAAAATAGGACTGGAGGTGTAGCTCAGAGGTAGAATGGCCCTGGGTTCCATCCTCAGTACAGCAAAAATAAATAAAAATAAGCTAATTACATCCTCATGTCTGCCCTCACTGGATAGCTGACAGAGCGCCTCTCCCGCTCTCCTCTCTGAATTTTTGTGCACAGAGGCTCAAAGAAGCTCATGACTCAGCCAGGAAGGCGCAGAGGCTAAACTCTCCTGCCCCAAGGCCAGGTGGACAAACGTCCACCTCCAAAGTGGACCCACCGCCGGCACGAAGCCCGGCCGCCCTCCTGGGGCACCTGAGGCCAAACACGAGCTCGCTCAGTACTGACTCAGCATTAAAGACAGGGGAGGCTACAGGGGCCAAAACCAGGAGGGCCCGTGATTCTCATACAGTCAAGGTGCTGGGGGACCACTCAGTGATGTCACCGGCCATGGGCAGGCACGGGGTGTGGCATGTTCTGGGTCCTGAGAACAAACCACGCCAGGACAGCATTGTTCTTTCTTCTAGAATTAAGAAAAAAGAACGAGTGCCCAGACTTTCTGTCTCCGCAAAGAGAGGGCTGTTTCAGTTTCCTAAGAGGAACTCTACATCTGGTTCCATGAAAGCCCAGCTTCTAACAGGGGCCAGGCTGGGGGAACCCGATGGGTAAACACTGCCACAGCGGCCACAAAGGAGCCTGCCTCGCCAGGCAGCCACACCTGCCAGGCACCACCTTCGCCTGCGGCCTCGGAGCTGTCGGGGCCGGCCTGGCTGCAAGGGACCAAGGCCCCAAGGCCCCCAGCGCCCGGGGGCAGGCTGGCACCTGCGGGCCAGTGCCAGCACACCTGCAGGCAGTGTTAACACCTACAAGGTTGGAGCACCTCCCCTAGACCCTCAGGTCGGAGGGGAAGGCCCCAATGTTTATATACCCAACAAGGTACCGGCCATCTTAAGCTCAAAACTCTTGAGAGCCCGGCAACTGCTAAAGCACAATGAAGGAAGCCAGGTAGGGTGGCACATGCAGGTTATCCCAGTACTTGGGAGGCTGAGACAGGAGGATCGCAGGTTTGAAGCCAGCCACAGCAATTTAGTGAGATCCTGTCTCAAAATAAAAAATAAAGCCGAGCCGGGCGTGGTGGGGCACGCTTGTAATCCCAGCATTCGGGAGGCTGAGACCGGAAGATCCAGGTTCGAGGCCAGCCTCAGCTACCTAGTGAGGCACTCCAAAACTTAGTGAGACCCGGTTTCAAAATAAAGAATTAAAAATAGGGCTGGGGGTGTAGCTCGGAGGTAGAATGTCACTGAGTTCAATCCCCAGTACCACACACACACACACAAAAAGAATAAAAAAAAAATGGCTGGGGGTGTATCTCGGAGGTAGAAGAATGCCCCTGGGTTCAATCCCCAGTACTGCAAAAAAGAAAAAGAAATAGGGTCTCTCTAGGCTGATGAGTCTCACTCCGTGCTGAAGCTGTCCTCGATCTGCGATCCTCCTATCTCAGCCTCCTAAGTACTGGGATTACAAGCGTGTGACACCACGCCCGGCAAGACAGAACAATGTTTCATGGCTGAGATGTCTGGGAACTGTATCAGCTAGAAGACCTGTGCGCACTTGCAGGCGTAGGAATACCGTGGTGGCATTTAAAGAGTTGTGCCCGCAGGGGCGGGGCCTATGCAAATAGTCATTTCCCTGGGAAAAGACCCTCAGCCCTCATTTGCATCGGCCTCCCTCCCCAGAGGCCTCCACCTCCCGGCAGGCAGCTCTCTCCAGAGGCTTCAGCCCAGGGAACCTGGGGACCTGGAGGCCCTGGCTCCCAGCCTCCTGATGGAGGCTCCACCCTGGTGCTGGACACAAGGCCTCCACCCTGACCATGTCCTAACATCCCTAACTTACCCCCCACCCCAGCCCCGCAGACGTTTCCAGAATGCTTGGCCACCAGAGTGGGCGTCCTCAGGAGTGTGGATAGTGATTGGGGCGGTTACCCGCCCTCTGCCTTCCTTCCACTCATTCCCCACTTACCTCCATCTGAGGGGCCTGGGGCGGCACCAACCTCTCTAGGTCAACAGCCGAACCCAACCCCTGGGCCTCAGTTTCCCTCTCTGTGGTCACCTGGGATAGTGCTGACTCCATGAGCACCCCAGCCAGCGGTGCATGCAGATTAGCTCAACCCTTTGTGTTGGGGGGGTACTGAGACTTGAACCCAGGGGCGCTCTCCCACTGAGCTAATCCCCAGACCTCCCTTTTTTTATGTTGAGACACGGCCTTGCAATTTTAAATTGCCCAGGCTGGCCTTGAACTTGGGATCCTCTAGTCTCAGCCTCCTAAGTATCTGGGATTACAGGTGTGGACCACCAAGCCCAGCTGATGTAATCCACGTTAATGGGCCTGATACACAGTGAGTAGCTAAGAAATAAATGCTAGCCAGGTGTGGTGGTACACACCTGTAATCCCAGTTCTTAGGAGGCTGAGACAGGAAGACCTCAGGTTCAAGAATAGCCTCAGTAACCTTGTGAGGTTTTTTTTTTTGCGGTACTGGGGATGGAACCTGGAGGCATTCTACCTCCAAGTTACAGCCCCAGTCCTATTATTTATTCTTTATTTTGAAACAGGGTCTCACTATATTATGCAGGGCCTCACTAAGCAGCTGAGGCTGGCCGAGAACCCGGATCCTCCGGTCTCAGCCTCCCAAATGCTGGGATTACAAGCATGCACCACCACACCCGGCTGTGACAGACTATTTAAAAAATAAAATAAGCCAGGCGTGGTGGCGCACGCTTGTAATCCCAGCATTCGGGAGGCTGAGACCGGAGGATCCGGGTTCGAGGCCAGCCTCAGCTGCTTAGTGAGGCACTCCGCAACTTATCGAGACTCGGTTTCAAAATAAAGAATAAAAAATAGGGCTGGGGGTATAGCTCGGAGGTAGAATGCCTCTGAGTTTAATCCCCAGTACTGGAAATAAAATAAAATAAGCCAGAGCTGAGCATGGTGGCGCACACTTATAATCCCAGTATTTGGGAGGCTGAGCCAGTAGGATCACAGGTTCGAGCACAGCCTTAGCAAGTAATAAAGACTCTCATCAACCTAGTGAGAACCTGTTTCAAAATTAAAATAAAATAGGGCTGGCAGTGTAGTTCAGAGGTAGAATGCCCCAGGGCTCAATACCCAGTACCACACACACACACACAAAGTAACTTCTGGTTTTTTTTTTTTTTTTTTTTTTTTTTTTTGCGGTACTGGGGATTGACTTCAGGGGCATTCTACCTCCAGCCCTATTTTTTATTCTTTATTTTGAAACCAAGTCTCACTAAGTTGCAGAGTGCCTCACTAGGTAGCTGAGGCTGGCCTCAAACCTGGATCCTCTGGTCTCAGTCTCCCGAATGCTGGGATTACAAGCCTGCGCCACCACGCCCGGCTTGTTAATAATTTCTTACTTCTAGCTCACAGCATAGGGCCTGGCATAGAGCAGAGAGATGTTTGTTGAATGAATAAGGGAAAGCAATAGATGATCTAGCATGAGGTCACTGCAGCTGCACATCCAGGAAACTGGACTAGTTTTTAGACTTCCCCCCTCCCTCCCAGCAAATATGCAAATGAGTTGTTGAAAATCCTTCTTTGGTGAAAAGTCGCACCACCTACCCCGCCCTCACCCCCCCTGCAGCCCACACTGACTCTCCTATGTAGACACACTCTGGTGGAAAAACCCGGCGCCTGTGCAGAGCCTACCCGCCCCCCCCCCCGCCCCCAGGAGGTCAGGATGCAAATCCCAGAGGGAGGGCCACGCGGGCGGAGGGAGGCCGACCAGCCTGCACCGGTGACCAGCTCTGCCCTGGGCTACCGGACCACTGGCTCATCTAGGAAATGTGGGCGACCCTCTCCCTCTCAGGAGCGAGGACAGGCCTGTCCAGTGTGGGGGAGAAGGTGGTCCAGGGGGTGAGGCCCCTCAGCTGCAGCTCACCTGGTCCTGCTGAGGCCGAGCAGGTGGGACCCTGACCCTTCCCATTTCTCAGATGTACAAAGCGTGGGCAGAAGGGACCGAGCTGACATCACGGGAGACTGGGCGGGGCAGCCCCAGGCCCCAGACAGGGAGACTGGGGCGGTGCCCACGGGGGGGGGGGGGGGGGGGGAACACCCAGAAGCCAGCCAGGTGTGGTGGCACAAGCCTATAATCCCAGTACTAAGGAGGCTGAGACAGAAGGAACATAAGTTTGAGACCAGCCTCAGCAATTATCGAGACCCTCGGCAACTTTGGTAGCCCTTGTTTAAAAAGAAAGAAAAACCAGGCGTGGTGGCGCACGCTTGTAATCCCAGCATTTGGGAGGCTGAGACCAGAGGATCCAGGTTCGCGGCCAGCCTCAGCTACTTAGTGAGGCCCTCTGCAACTTAGTGAGACCCTGTTTCAAAATAAAGAATAAAAAATAGGACTAGAGGTATAGCTCGGAGGTAGAAATTTATGTCTCGCTGGTCATATACATGCACATTCTCTGTGAGTGGAAACACACAGAAGAAAGATCTGGAAGGAAACAAAGGGGGTTACTGTCTGAGCGGGTAACAGAACCGACGGGGTGGCTGGCGAGGGGTAGTAGAACAGCAATCGCTTTCACAGGTCATTTTGAATGTTTGACAAAGAGCATGAAATTACTTACATAATTAAAGTGTGGCCCTGACCCCACCTTCCAGCAACCAGCTGACTCGCTGGGATCGTGTGCTGTGTGATCCTGGGCACTGCACCTCTCTGATCCTCCAGGGCCCCCAGAGATAACTAAGTGGCCAGGGGGGGATCTCGACCGTCTCCAGCCCTGAGGCCCTGCGGGAGCTCTGGGCAGCTGCACAGTCGGGCGGGAGGAGGGGCTGCTCTTAGGTCTCCATCCACCTCCGCCCTCGCCCACGGAGTGACCAGGGCCCCACCGGGTGTGGGGACGACACCCACACGGTGACAGGGAGGTTTCTGTTTCCTTCTTGCCAGGCGCCACGTAGGAGATGGTCTAGAAGTTTGGTTTAACGTCTGTTTCTCTTTTATTTATTTATTTTTTGTGGTACTGGGGATGGAACCCGGGCATTCTACCTCCAAGCTACACCCCCAGCCCTATTTTTTTTTTCAGTACTGGGGATTGAACTCAGGGGCATTCTACCTCACAGCTATACCCCCAGCCCTATTTTTTATTCTTTATTTTGAAACAGGGTCTCAGTAAGTTGCGGAGGGCCTCACTAGGTAGCTGAGGCTGGCCTCGAACCTGGATCCTCTAGTCTCAGCCTCCCAAATGCTGGGATTACAAGCATGTGCCGCCACGCCCGGCTCCCAGCCCTATTTTTTATTCTTTATTTTGAAACAGGGTCTCACTAAGTTGCAGAGGGCCTCACTAAGTAGCTGAGGCTGGCCGCAAACCGGGATCCTCTTGTCTCAGCCTCCCAAGTACTGGGATTACAAGCGTGCACCATCACTCCCAGCTCCCATCTATTTCTCTTATCAAAGAAACTTGGACCAGACTCCCCAGATTGGGCCAACCCTGACTCGAGGCTGCGTTCTTGGTGGGCCTGGTTCTGCCAGGGGCACGCAACTAGCTATACCCCTGGGTTGTGGTCCTTATCAGCTGTGTGACCTTGGACAAACTGCTTAGCTCCCCCGGGCACTTCCTAAAACAAGGGTCCAGGGACCAGGCATGGTGGTACATGCCTGTAATCCCTATACGTGGGAGGCGGAGGCAGGAGGATTGCAGGTTCCAAGTCAGCCTCAGCAACTTAGGGAGCGCCCTTTAACAAGTCAGCGAAACCCTGTTTCAAAATTAAAAAAAAAAAAATTAAGAAGGGCTGGGGTATAGCTCAGAGGTAGAATGCCCCTGGGTTCAATTAAAAAGGAGGAAGAGAGCTGGGCGTGGTGGTGCACGCTTGTAATCCCAGCATTTGGGAGGCTGAGACCGGAGGATCCGGGTTCGCGGTCAGCCTCAGCTACCTAGTGAGGCCCTCCGCAACTTAGTGAGACTCGGTTTCAAAATAAAGAATAAAAAATGGGGCTGGGGGTGTAGCTCGGAGGTAGAATGCCCCTGAGTTCAATCCCCAGTACCGCCAAAAAAAAAAAAAAAAAAAAAAAAAAAAAAAAAAAAAAAAAAAAAAAAAAAAAAAAAAAAAAAAGGAGGAGGAGGAGCCGTCGCTAACAGTCATGGTGGTGCACACTTGTTATCCCAGTATTTGGGAGGCTGAGACAGCTGGATGACACGTTCACGGCCAGCTTCAGCTATTTAGCAAGGCACTCTACAACTTAGTGAAACCCTGTTTCAAAATAAAGAATAGAATAGGGCTAGGGACGTAGCTCAGAGGTGAAATGCCTGAGTTCAATCTCTAGTCCAAAAAAAAAGAGCGAGAGAAAGAACTACATGTGTTTGCGCACGCCTCTAGTCCCAGCTACTTGGGGGAACTGAGACAGAAAGATCTCAAGTTTGAAGCCAGCCTGGGCAACTTTGCGAGACCCTATCTCAAAATAAAATATAAAAGGGCTAAGTATATAGTTCAGTAGTAGAACCCCCTGAATTCAATCCCCATAACCACCAAAAATTAAAAAAAAAAAAAAAAAAAAAAAAAAACCCAGGGGAGCGATTTTCTCATATGGCCTTTCCTGCTCAGTCCTCTATAAAAACACTCCAATGGGAGCTGAGCTGGGCTGCAGCTCGGGGGAGAGCACTTGCCCGGCCTGCACAAGGCCCTGGGTTCCATCCTAGAACCGCAAGTCGGAAAAAAATCTAAAAAATACTCTAGTCTGTAAAGGGAAGTGCAACAAATTAATAATTATCTTGACTGAGTCTGAAATGACCACAAAAAAGGGGAACTTTGTGCTTCTTTATCCCCAATAGGGAAGGACAGACAAGCACCTGGGTCTGTAGTTTTAAAGTTTCAAAATCAGGCACTTAGAGCCAGGCCTGGTGGCGCACGCTTGTAATCCCAGCATTCGGGAGGCTGAGACAGGAGGATCCGGGTTCGGGGCCAGCCTCAGCTACCTAGTGAGGCACTTTGCAACTTAGTGAGAGTCAGTTTCAAAATAAAGAATGAAAAATAGGGCCGGGGGTATAGCTCGGAGGTAGAAGGCCCCTGAGTTCAATCCCCAGTACCAAAAAAAAAAAAAAAAAAAAAAGAATAAAAAATAGGGCTGGGGGTGTAGCTCGGAGGTAGAATGCCCCTGAGTTCAATCCCTAGTACCGCAAAAACAAAAAACAAAATCAGGCACTTAAAAGTTCTGAGCCAGGAGTGGTAGGGCACGCTTGGAATCCCAGTACTTGGGAGGATCCGGGTTCGTGGTCAGCCTTAGTTGCTTAGTGAGTCCCTCTGGGTTCCATCCCAGTACGAAAAAATAAAATAAAATAAAATAGGTCTGGGGGTGTAGCTTGGAGGTAGACTGTTCCTGGGTTCAATCCCCAGTACTGAAAACAAAACAAAAAAAAAGTAAGTTCTGAACTGTGCAGGCCTGAGGAATAAGGAGTGGGCCCCTGGGCACCAGCAGGAGAGGTGGAGGCAGGCCTTTTCCCTTCCTCCCAGCTTTCGGGGCTCACCCCAGCCCTCCTGTGCACCCTCCGGCTGCCTCCAACACCTCAGGCCTGGGGGACCTGCCTGCTCCTTCACCGGCTCCCCGCCCTCCTGGGGCACAACTAACTGCTCATCACCCCTGCCGAGCCAGCACCTAGGTCAGCAGACCAGGACCGGACTCTTAACCTGCCACGGCCCTGGTAAGTGTTTACCTGTCTGTCTGCCCAGACAGCCAGACGGCCAGAGGCTGCAGAGCCAGGCACGGCGAGAGCAGGTGCGGTGATGGGGCAGCAGGTCACCCAGAGCGCCCTCTGGACACAGGGAGGACAAGCAGGGCAACGGAAGAGGCTCTGGGCTGGTAGGGCAGAGAGTCCTGGACACAAGCTGGCTGTGGGCCTCAGGGGTCACCTTCTTCTGTGACCTGTGCAGCCCCGAGGAGCCGACATGCTGCAGGCATGGTATACAGCAAGCGCTCACTAGGAGCACAGTGAGATGGTGCCTGCTCAGCGGAGTGCAGGGCCACACCCATGCTGACCACCTGGTGACAGAGCCCGAGCTGTCCTCACCCTACCCGCTGTCTGGCGCTCCCCCACGCTCAGCACGACGCAGCCTTTTCTTAGCTCCAGATGTGCACGGCAAACATCGTGCGTGGTGGGGCGGGGCAGCTGGGGACTGAACTCAGGGGTGTCCTCACTCTAGGGTACACCCCCAGCCCTGCTTTATTTATTTATTTTTGGTGGTACTGGGGATTAAACCCAGGGGCATTCTATCTCTGAGCTACACCTCCAGCCCTATTTTTTATTCTTTATTTTGAAACAGAGTCTCACTAAGCTGTGGAGCGCCTCATTAAGTAGTGGAGGCTAGCCGAGAACCCAGATCCTCCTGTCCCAGCCTCCCAAGTACCAAGATTACAAGCGTGTGCCACTATGCCTGGCTTTTTATTTTATTTTTTTAATTTTGAAACGGGATCTTGCAGCCGGGCATGGTGGCACACACTTGTAATCCCAGCATTTGGGAGGCTGAGACCAGAAGATCCGGGTTCGTGGCCAGCCTCAGCTACCTAGTGAGGCCCTCCGCAACTTAATGAGACCCTGTTTCAAAATAAAGAATAAAAAATAGGGCTGGGGAGCCGGGCGTAGTGGCACACACTTGTAATCCCAGCATTTGGGAGGCTGAGACCGGAGGATCCGGGTTTGAGGCCAGCCTCAGCTACCTAGTGAGGCACATAGGACTGGGGGTGCAGCTCGGAGGTAGAATGCCCCTGAGTTCAAACCCCAGTACCGCAAAAAAAAAAAAAAAAAAAAAAAAAAAAAAATAGGGCTGGGGTAGAGTTCGGAGGTAGAATGCCCCTCCTGAGTTCAATCCCCAGTACCAAAAAAAAAAAAGAAACAGGGTCTTGCTAAGTTGCTAAGGCCGGCCTGGGACCTGCGATCCTCCTGTCTCAGCCTCCCAAGTACAAGGGTTACAGGTGTGCATCACCAGGCCTGGCTTAATGTCACTTTTTTGGGGGGACCCTTGGTCTTAAATACCCCAATCCCAGGCCCCTCCACGGAGGCCAGGTGGCTCGTCCTTCACTGTGCTTGCCGGCTCCCGCCTCCTCTAGGTCTGGGTAACCTGGTGCCAAGTTCTCTCTCATCCCCAGAAAAACAGGTTTGCTCTGCAGCCCCAGCGGGTGTTTTGTATTGTCACATCCCAATATTGACACTAGGAAAATCAGCTGCCCTCTCCGAGCCCGCCCTGCGCTCAGGCCACCTCACCTGCCCCTCTCCTGCTGGCCTCCGGGCCAAGGAGAGGCTGAGGCCAGGGACTGGTCCCAGACCCGGCCCCAAGCACCCGGGGGCAGGACAAAGGGGACGGCGAAGAAGCCACCACACAGGTCCAGTCCAGACCCACCATGTCGCTCAGGTTTGTCCTCATGGCCAGCGACAAACCCAAGCGACATGGAGAACTTCCTCGAAACCGCTTGGAATTGTTCCGGGCAGAGAGGAAAACAGTCGGTCTGCCTCTCGTGGGATTCACCGAGTCCACTGCAGGGGAAGCAAAGAGCCATGACCTGCCCACTAACTTAACGGGGTCACTAAAAACAGGATGCTTTCCAGGGAGGGGAAAACACTGCTGGCGGCGGGGTCGGCCCTGCCAGGCACCTCCTGCCAAGCCAATCGCTGCAGGGGATCTGCAGAGAAATTAGGAGGGGGTGCTGCTTGCTGGTTTACTTGCTTCTGTATTTCTTTTCCTTTTTTTTTTTTTTTTTTGTGGTACTGGGGATTGAACTCAGGGGCATTCTACCTCCAAGCTACACCCCCAGCCCTATTTTTTATTCTTTATTTTGAAACAGGGTCTCACTAAGTTGCAGAACGCCTCACTAGGTAGCTGAGGCTAGCCACAAACCCGGATCCTCTGGTCTCAGCCTCCCAAATGCCTCGTTCTTATTCTTTTTTGTATTGAAGATTGAACTCAGGGGCATTCTATCTCTGAGCCACAACCCCAGCCCTATTTTTTCTTTTTCTTTCTTTCTTTTTTTTGCGGTACTGGGGATGCAACCTGGGGGTATTCTACCTCCGAGCTACAGCCCCAGCCCTATTTTTATTCTTTCTTCTTCTTCTTCTTCTTCTTCTTATTATTATTATTATTATTTGCGGTACTGGGGATTGAACTCAGGGGTGTTCTACCTCTGAGCTATACCCTCAGCCCTTTTATTCTTTACTTTGAAACCAAGTCTCACTAAGTTGCAGAGTGCCTCACCCCGCGAACCCGGATCCTCTGGTCTCAGCCTCTCAAATGCTGGGATTACAAGTGTGCACCACTATGCCCCGCTTATTTTTTCTTTTTTAAAATAGTCTCACTGAGTGAGGATCTCCTTGAACCTGTGATCCTGCAGCCTCCCAAGTACTAGGATTGCATGCATGCACCACCGAGCCTGGCTCTATTTATGGTATTGGGGACTGAACCTAGGGGGATAATACCTCCGAGCTGCCACCCCTAGCCCTTTGTGTGTATGTGGGGGGGGGGGGCACTAGGGGTTGAACCCAGGGATGTTCTACCTCTGAGCTCCACCTCCAGCTCTATTTTATTTGTATTTTGAAACAGTCTCATTAGGTTGATGAAAGTCTCACTACTTGCTGAGGCTGTCCTTGAACCTGCGATCCTCCTGTCTCAGCCTCCCAAGTACTGGGATTTTAAGTGTGCACCACCACGCCCGGCCTTTTTTTTTTTTTTTTTTAATAATTATTTTGCTTTGTTTTGGAACAGGGTCTTGCTAAGTTGCTGATGTTGTTCTGGAACCTGCAATTCTCCTGTCTCAGTCTCCCAAGTACTGGGATTGTCGTGGGGCAGAATGATACCTTCTGTGGGTCCTTGGCCTCCGTGGTGAAAAGAATTTCAGCACGTGCCAGTCTGGGACAAAGGCAGAAGTTTTATTTAGGAAAGTGAGGAACTCAGCCGGGCGTGTTGGCGCACGCTTGTAATCCCAGTATTTGGGAGGCTGAGACCGGAGGATCCGGGTTCGAGGCCAGCCTCAGCTACCTAGTGAGGCACTCCGCAACTTAATGAGACCTGGTTTCAAAATAAAGAATAAAAAATAGGGCTGGGGGTATAGCTCGGAGGTAGAATGCCCCTGAGTTCAATCCTCAGTACCGCAAAAAAAAAAAAAAAAAAAAAAAAAAAAAAGGAAAGTGGAGAAGACAGGTGAGAGGAGATCATTGGGCCAAGGGAATCTTAGCATACTTTTCAGTCCTTATCTAGAGTTCCCAAGAAGGGGTGGGCACAGCGGAGGTCTGGACCTCCTCTTCCTGGGGTTTTAACCGTGGGTGGTGGGCAGTTGAGGTCTGACCTTGTCCTCGAGGATCTCTGGAGTCTCAGGTGATGAGAGGATCCAGGAGATTAAGGGTGTGGGTCTACTGAGACTTCTGCCTAAAACCCAACACACCCTATAGGGTGGAGGTAGAGATTATGAGCTCTCCAGATTTTAGAACTATATTTTTCCTTTTCCTTCCCAATAGGTCTCCTTTCTGCCTAAATTTTTTTTATCCCATCTATTCTACCTCCTCAGGATTACAGGCACCAGAAACATGTTTTAAGCCTATACTATTCCACGGGAGACTCACAGTATCCCTGGGGCCTGGAGAAATGTACCTCTGCTGATGCTGTCACTACAAAAAAGATCAACTAGAGGTGGGGGTGCAGCTCAGTCATAGAGAGTGCAATTGGCATGCATAAGGGTTCAATCACCAGTACTGAAAAAACAAAAACTAGAAGACGTCTTAGAAGTTTGGTTAAATGAGTTTGCCACCAAGGGAAAACAACATTCTGAATTTGCAGGCTTAGGCTAAAAGCCCAGGCTCTGGAAGCCAATCTCCTTTGCCACATGAGACATGTTAAGTCAAAATTAGACAAAAATCAAAGAAATTTTGTAAAACCTAACATTGGGAACCAGGCATGGTGGCGCACACTTGTAATCCCAGTACTTGGGAGGCTGAGACCAGATGATCCAGGTTCCAGGCCAGCCTCAGCTACCTAGTGAGGCACTCTGCAACTTAGTGAGACTCTGTTTCAAAATAAAGAATACAAGCTGGGCATGGTGGCACATGCTTGTAATCCTAGCATTTGGGAGGCTGAGACCCAGGATCTGGGTTCGCCGGTAGCCTCAGCTACTTAGTGAGGCTCTGTTTCAAAATAAAGAATAAAAAATAGGGCTGGGAGTGTAGCTAAGAGGTAGAATGCCCTTGCGTTCAGGTTTTGAGTACCACAAAAACAAACAAACAAAAAACCCTAATATTGGCAAAGATACAGAGAAGCCATAGCCAAAGTCTGTAATAGGCCTTGGGTTGTGGTTGAGACATGCTTTCAGGTGTTTAAATTCAATCCCTGTGAGGTATGAAGAGTGGAAATTCAGCTGGGCACTGCAGTGCACACCTGTAATCCCAGTACTTGGGAGGCGGAGAAAGGAGGATTGCAGGTTTGAGGCTAGCCTCATCAACTTAGTGAGACACTCAGCTACTTAGCAAGGGTGTCACTTGTTTCAAAATAAAATAATAAGGACTAGGGGGAGGGAAGCTCAGAGGTAGAATGCCTCAGGGTTCAATCCTTAGTACAAAAACAAAAACAGGGTGGGATCTTGACCTGACCCTGGCATTTAGAGCTGGGAGGTAAGCAGGGTAGACAAGGTCATCAGGGTGGAGCCCTGGGATGAATCCTGGAGCTTTGCAAGAGGCAAGGAGACCTAGCTGGGCGTGGTGGTGCATTCCTGTAATCCTAGTACTTGGGAGGCGGAGACAGGAGGATCTCAGGCTCAAGGCCAGCCTGAACCATTTAGCAGGTTTCTCAGCAAACAACTTAGTAAGACCCTATTTTGACTTAAAAAATGGAAAGGGCTGGGGGGGTGGAAATACACACATAGGGCTGGGAGTGTAGCTCAGAGGTCGAATGCCCCTGGGTTTCATCCTCAGCACCAAAGGGGGGGGGGAATAGGAGCATTTGCAAAACATTTTGCACCAATAAACACTAGGAATGTGCCACTCCTGGGAACTGCTCCACAGGCATGCCCAAATTATGTAGAAATAGGGGTAAGTCCTAACTCTACAGAAACCACTAACCACCATCCACACTTGGCCTCCGCGCTCTTCACATCTGGCTAGGAGCCTCAGGGACCCATTTTACAGAACCAACAAACTGAGGCTCAGACAGGCGGACAGGTCAGGCGTGATGGCACACGCTGGTAATCCCAGTACTTGGGAGGCTGAGACAGGAGGATCGCAGGTTGCCAGCCAGCCTCAGCTACTTAGTGAGGTCCTCTCCAACTTAAGGAGACCCCGTTTCAAACAAAGGAATAAAATTGGGCTGACTCGGAAGTAGAATGCCCTGGGCTTCATCCCCACCTCCCCCCCACACACACACAGCACCCTCAAGAGAGCTGCCAGCCCGTGCAAGGTCACGCAGCTGGGAAGCCGCTGCACGAAGACAGTTGGCTTGGTCTCTAACAGAGGACTCTGGGCCTTCAGCTAGCCAGCCCGATATCCACGTCCGGTAGGACTGAGCCTCAGTTTCCCCATCTGTGAAGTGAAGCCTCCTGCTCGCGCTTCCCGGGGCCAGCGCAAGGTCTTTGTCTCCACCCGGGGAAGGGAGAGGCTGACCGCCACCCCTGTTGGGGAGCTGCAGCTCCCGGGTCGCAACGGAAACAAAGTTGCAGCAGCACCAGCAGCAACAAGACAACAACAACAACAACATCACAACGTCCCGCCGCGGGGGGTGGCGTGTTCGAGCGCCAATTGGAGCCGCAATTAACGGTTTACCAAGCGATCCCTAGGTGGGAAGCCAGAGCCCCCGAGTCCCCGCGCTGGGTGAACCGGGCCACGGAGGGGGCCGCGGGGCCCGGGGCTCAGCGCAGCGGCCGGCGCCCCAGCCCGGTGTGGCGGCCGGGCGCGCGGGCACCTGCACAGGGGCGCGGGGGGATGGCCGCGCCCGGCTCCGCGCCCAAGTTCCTGTTCCGGACTTTCCCCGCGTCCCCGGCCCTACTCAGGTGCGCGGGGCCCGGATCCCGACGGGGACAGGTGCCCGACGCCATCTTCCCTCCGTTAGCCGACACCGGGGCGTGTCGTCCGGGCCCGGGGCTGGCGGGGCCGCGCCGCGCTCTGGCCGATCGCGCAGGGCGCTGTCGGTCCCCGGAGGCCGCGCCAGGGCGCGACGCGAGGGCGGTGGGCATCGGGGCCTCGGGGCGGGACGCAGAGTCGCCCCGTTGCACAGATGGGGAGACTGAGGCGCGCGGGGCCGGAGGCTGGCACCGTCGCCGGGTGGGGACCTGGGCGCGCAGCGGGAGAGGGGACTTTGGAGCTGGGGTCTTGGAGATGTCGCCCCGCAAGTGACTCGCCAGGGCCGGGTAGGGAGAGTTGGGCACCGGTCCCCGACCCTGCGGCCGCTCGGCCTGTGCAGCTGCGGGGCCATCACCTGCGGGGCTCGGGCGCTGGGACTCACCTCGCGGCAGCAGCTTCGGCGGGAACGGCGGCGGAGTGCGCGACGCGGGCTGGAGTGCGCTGGAGTGCGCTGGGGTCTGTCTGGGACTATATCTGCGCCGCGCCGCGCCCCGCCTCTCCCGCCCTCCCTGCCCTCCCCGCCCCGCCCCTCCCGCCCTCCCAGCCTCGCCTCTCCCGCCCTCCTGCCCCTCCTGCCCCTCCTGCCCCTCCTGCCCCTCCTGCCGCGCTCCAGCAGACGGGCTACTAAACTGCTATGAGCGAGCACGGCTGCAGCCTCGGAGAGTCCCCAGCCTCCTGCTGGCCTCCAAGGGTGCTCCGGGCCCTGCGCGCACTGGGGAAGGTGCGCGCAGCGATCCGCGTGCGAGCCAGGCTCTTCCACTGATTGCCCCGCTCGGTCCTCGCAGGCCCCAAATGCGCCCGGCCTTTGCTTTCCGGCCCGTTTGACCCACGTGGACACGGAGGCGCAGGAAAGACCCCAAGATTTGCAAAGTGGATATGGGTGGACCCAGCGTTCCCAAAGTTCGTCCTCTTGAGCTGGGCGCGGTGGCGCACTCCCGTAATTCCAGCTAGTTGTGAGGCTGAGACAGGAGGATTGCAGGCTGGAGGCTAGCCTGGGCAATTTAGGGAGACCCTGTCACAATTTCACTATTTTTAAGGCTGAGGATGTAGCTCAGTGGTAGAGGGTCCCCGGGGTCCTTCCCCAGTTTTAAATATTTTAAAAACTGTCTTTGGGTTGGCATATTTGAGAGTTAGGTTGCTTTGAACCTATTTCCCCAACGTCAAGGCTGCTTCACACTCAGAAGCCTGCCCCGCCCCACTCCCGCCCGGGGGCAATCTCCGTTGTGTCCTGGGCTCCGGGGCAGGGCGGGGGGGCGGGATAGAGGAAGGGATGGGCAGACAGCCCTCAAGCAGGCCACTAGGAGACCGGGAGAAGGGAGGAGATCTCCAAAGTTCCAGGTGGGGTGGGAGGAATAGGGTCTCAAACCTCCAAACTCCGTGCAGAGGTGCGCTGCGGGGGGGACGGCCGAAGCTGGGCAGGAATAACAAAGTAACTTCAGTCGGAGTGGAGCGTAAACAAAGCGTGTTTACCCGGTCCGGCTCCTCCAGGACGGGGGGGGGGGGGGGGGGGGCCTCCCCTCCCCCAGCTCGGCCCTTTGTTTCTTCCCACCCCGGAGCGAGATTAGCGAGGCCTACTTAGCCTCTGCTTTCTCCTCTGCGAAATGGCCCTGCAGGGCTGCTGGATCAGGAAGATCAGTTTAGCTAACCCAGGCAGAATTCAGGGCTCAGGGGCCTTTTGATCTCTTCTGTCTGCAGGCTATTTCCAGTGCCTTTAAATGCCATCAACACCAAGCCTGGAACAACACCAAGCTCTCCCTGGCTGTTGTTAATAGCCAAGAGGGTCTCAACGTCAGGAGCAGGGAGCCCAACAAGATTGTGGCCAACCCAGCCCCGGGTGATGGTTCCCGCTGTAATCCCAGTACTTGGGAGGCTGAGACAGGAGGATCCAGGTTCGCGGCCAGTCTCAGCTACTTAGTGAGGCCCTCCGCAACTTACTGAGACCCTGTTTCAAAATAAATAAAAAAAAAAATAGGACTGGGGGTGTAGCTCAGAGGTAGAATGCCCCTGTGTTCAATTCCTAGTACTGCAAAAAACAAATAAATAAATAAAAATAGGGCTGGGGGTATAGCTTGGAGGTAGAATGCCCCTGTGTTCAATTCCTAGTACTGCAAAACATAAATAAATAAATAAATAAATAAATAAATAAATAAATAAATAAATAAATAAATAAAATAGGGCTGGGGGTATAGCATGGAGGTAGAATGCCCCCGGGTTCAATCTTTTTTTTTTTTTTTTTTTTGCGGTACTGGGGGTTGAACTCCGGGGCATTCTACCTCTGAGCTATACCCCCAGCCCTATTTTTTATTCCTTATTTTGAAACCGGGTCTCACTAAGTTGCGAAGTGCCTCACTAGGTAGCTGAGGCTGGCCTTGAACCCGGATCCTCCGGTCTCAGCCTCCCAAATGCTGGGATTACAAGCGTGCGCCACCACGCCCGGCTTCCCTGGGTTCGATCTTCAGTGCAAAAAAAAAAAAAAAAAAAAAAATAGTGACCTCCCTCCAAGTGCATTCCGCAGGTGAAAAAAATAAAAATGAGACTCAGTCTGGGGAGGCAGGAGCACAAGGTCTCAAGGACCAGAAAGACGGAAGGAGGAGTGTGAGGATGCTTGAAGAGGCGGTTTTGGGGGGAGGTGGGAGGCACTTAGTAGATGTTCAATAAACATTAGCAGGACGGATGGAGGAAGGAGCCAGACGAGGATTCAAGGCCCAGAGCAGGGGTGGGCCAAGGTGCTGGCCTTGCAAGGTCCCAGTGGAGGAGGTCCGGGGTTGTGTGCACCCCCGCCTCTGCTGCTCCAGAGGCTGAGGCGGGAGGATTGCTTGAGCCCAGGGCTTAGGAGTCAGCCCGGACCATGTAGCCAGGCCTTGGGCCGTGTCTCTTCTATGAAAGGGAGAGAGAGAAGGAGGGAAGGAAGAGAGAAGGAAAAAGAAAAAGACACACAGATGAAGAGGAAGCCAAATCCACTTGAATAAGGGCTCGGGTTCCAATTGTCCTAAAAAGGCCCCGGGTTAGATGGCAGATGATAATAATGGTAGAAATAATAACGGGGACCGCCGCCATCTGTTCAGGTCCCCCAAACTCAGGGCTCAGTACTTCCCCTGCTGTTCGGGGCACGCATGGCCGCACACACCGGCGCATGCGCAAGGGCTCACTCTCGGCACAGGCCAGGGGCGTCTCAGTAAAGAGCTGGAGACAGAGGCTTTGAGGGAGTCCACCCAGCGACCACGCAGCCTGGGGGTAGCAGAGGCAGATTCAGGCCCCTTCACCCCTCCGCAGTTGGTCCCCACACCTCCTAGACCTGTGTCTTCATCTCTGTCAACATCTGCTGGCTGGCAGAGCCGGGCGCGGTGGTGCAGGCTTGTAATCCCAGTACTTAGGAGGCTGAGACTGGAGGATCCGGGTTCAAGGCCAGCCTCAGCTACTTAGTGAGGCACTCTGCAATTTAGTGAGACCCTGTTTCAAAATAAAGAATAAAAAATAGGACTGGACAGCATTCGGGAGGCTGAGACCTGAGGATCCGGGTTCGCGGCCAGCATCAGCTACCTAGTGAGGAACTCCGCAACTTAGTGAGACTCGGTTTCAAAATAAAGAATAAAAAATAGGGCTGGGGTTGTAGCTCGGAGGTAGAATGCCCCTGAGTTCAATCCCCAGTACCGCAAAAAAAAAAAAAAAAAAAAAAATAGGACTGGAGGTGTAGCTCGGAGGTAGAATGCCCCTGGGTTCAAGCTCCAATTCGGGAAAAAAAAAAAAAAACAAAGTGGTACCCCTGGGCCTTCGGCCCTACTCTCTGAGAGAAGCCTGAGCCCGTGGGCAACCCCCTTTCTTCCCTGGGAGCCTCAATTCAGAGGAACTGCCTACAGTGGCTTCTGGGTCCTGGGTCCTCTTGGCCCCAAGTGTGTGTGTGTGTGTGTGTGTGTGTGTGTGTGTGTGTGTGTGTGTTACTGGAGATTGAACCCAGAAGTATTCTACCTCTGATCTACACTCTCCCCTCCCCATTTTATTTTTGTTTTGAAACAGAGCCTCACTAAGTTACCGAGAACCTCACTAAACTATTGAGGCTAGCCTCAAACCGGCAATCCTCCTATCTCAGCCTCCCAAGTACTGGGATTATAGGTGCCCCCGGCTGGGTGCGGCCGATTCTGTCTCCTATATGGGGATCCGAGGCCCAGCCAGTCCTCTTGCACCGGCTCCAGGTTGAGTTTTGTCCCTGAACTGACTCCTTTTGGGTCATTCATTTAACAGATGACGATGGACACCTATCATACACAAGGCGGGGTGGTGTCAGTGAGGGTGACCTCATGCAGACTTGCAGGAAGTGACAATGTCGACACCCAGGGATGCCGGCCCAGCACACCGGCCAACTGCAGGGCCCTGGATCCTCGTAGAGGGCAGCCAGAAGCCAGCACAGGTTTTAAATGGCCCTGGTTTTCCCCACACCCACCCTGACTTTTGTCCCCAGCCTTGTGGTGACACCTTGTCTGGAAAATCCTCCAGCTTCAGGAAAAGCTGTATAAGCAGGGCCAGTCCCATCAGAGGGCTGGCTGTCTCCTAAGTCCACCTGCATCCCAGAGCCTCCAGAGGCCGGAGCCTCCCCAGGGCCTCTCTTCCTTTCTTTCTTTTTTCTTTTTTGTTTTTTGTGGTACTGGGGATTGAGCCCAGAAGCATTCTACCTCTGAGCTATGTGGCCAGCCCTTTGCCCTTCTTATTTTTATTTTGAAACAGAGTCTTGCTAAATTGCCGAGGCTGGCCTCGAATCTGTGATCCTCCTGTCTCAGTCTACCAAGTACTGGGATTACAGGAGCACACCACCACATCTGGCTTCCCTTACTTCTTTCCTTCCTTTCTTCCTTCCTTCCTTCATTCTTTCCTTCCTATTTTGTTTTTTCATTCTTTGAAACAGAGTTTCCCTAAGTTGCTGAGACTGTCCTCAAGCCTGTGATCCTCCTGTCTCTGCCTCCCAAGTACTGGGATGAGAGTCTGCGCCCCCACACTCAGCTACTCAGGGTGCATTTCACCTGCCCTGGCGCCGTGGACGTCCTGGGATGGAGGCCGCCCAGAGCGAGTGGGCGGGGCGTATCACCCAGGTGATTTCATGCACCCATCACAGCCGCGTGCACCGCCATGTCTGGCAAGATACCGAACTTGAATCCGAACACAAAACTGAATGTGGCCTGGTTGTTCTGTGGGTACTGAGGAGCCGTGGGAGAGTTTTGAGCAGTAAAGAGACTAGGTGTTCGGGAATTGGAATCTGACGCCATGTGGGGGAGTACCGGAGGGGAACCGATGTCCACATTCTGCAGCCTCTGTCAACCGGTAGGACTGTCCAGGCTGCCCCGCCCGCAGCTGGCCAGCAGCAGGTCTGTTTGCACCCTGCACCTCCGGCCTGTGCTGGTCTCTCTGGGGACAACCTCTGGGAACTTGTGTTGTCCTTACTGGTACTGAAGGTTGAACCAGAGGCATTCTACCAAGCTACCCTATCACCTACCACCCTCAACCCTATTTTAATTTTTTTTTTTTAATTTTTTTTTTTTTTTTTGCGGTACTGGAGATTGAACTAAGGAGCATTCTACCTTTGAGCTATACCCCCAGTCCTATTTTTTATTCTTTATTTTGAAACAGAGTCTCACTAAGTTGTGGAGGGCCTCACTAGGAAGCTGAGGCTGGCCTTGAACCCAGATCTTCATGTCTCAGCCTCCCGAATGCTGGGATTACAAGTGTGCGCCACCACGCCTGGCTCCTTCAACCCCATTTTAACTTTTATTTTGCAGGACTGGGGATTGCATCTAGGGGCATTCTACCTCCAAGCTACATCCCCAGCCCTATTTTTTAGTCTTACTACTCCCCAGCCCTATTTTTTTATTTTTTTATTTTGAAACAGGGTCTCACTAAATTGCGGAAAGCCTCACTAAATAGCTGAGGCTGGGATTACAAGCGTGTGCCACCAACCATGTCCCACTTAGCCTTTCTTTCTTTTTTTCCTTTTCTATTAATTAATTAATTAATTAATTAATTTATTTAGAAACAGGGTCTCACTTAAGTTGCGGAGGGCCTCCCTAAGTAGCTAAGGCTGGCCGTGAACCCGGATCCTCTGATCTCGGCCTCCCGAGTACTTGGAGGACAACCGTGCGCCACAATGCCTGGCTCCTATTTGCTCCTATTTTATTTTTTATTCTGAAACAGGGTCTTACTAAATTGACTGACCTCAAACCTACCATACTCTTGTCTCGGCCTCCCAAATATCGGGCTTACAAGCGTGCGCCACTTTGTCCCCGGCGTGGGAAGTTTATTACACTGCCATGTTGCAGGCGAGGAGACTGAGAGTTCGAGAGGTCCACTGAGCTGCCGGGTGGAGGCCGGGATGCTGCACCCCACTCGAGGGGTGAGGCTGGGCGCCCCTCCTGGCTCTGTAAGCCCAAGCGCCATCTAGTGCTTTAAGCGTCAGTGCCCTCGCTTTCCTGCTTTCTGGGAAATGGGGACGGCGTCCCGGCTCATACAGCTGTAGAAGGTGGCGACTCTATGCCATGGTGTCCTCATTCTTGTCCCAGGCTGCTGGCGGGGCTGCTTCTGTCCTTCCTCTCTTGCTTTATTTTCTCCGTAGCACTTTTTGCTCTCTTCTATACTTTTTTGTTTTTGTAGTACTGGGGATTGAACCCAGAGGCATTCTACCTTCAAGCTATACCCCCAGCCTGATTTTATTTCTTATTTGGAAACAGAGTTTCACTAAGTTGTGGAGGGGTTAAGTAGCTGAGGTTGGCAGCGAACCTGCAATCCTCCCGTCTCAGTACTGATAATTACAAGTGTGCCTCACCAGGCCCGGCTCTTGTATACATTTTTTTTTTTGCGGTACTGGGATTGAACCCAGGGGCATTCTACCTCCGAGCTACACCCCCAGCCCTATTTTTATTCTTTCTTTTTTTTTTTTTTTTTTTTTTTTTGCGGTACTGGGGATTGAACTCAGGGGCATTCTACCTCCGAGCTATACCCCCAGCCCTATTTTTTATTTTTTATTTTGAAACCGAGTCTCACTAAGTTACGGAGTGCCTCACTAAGTAGCTGAGGCTGGCCGAGAACCCGGATCCTGTGGTCTCAGCCTCCCAAATGCTGGGATTACAAGCGTGCGCCACCACGCCCGGCTTATTCTTTATTTTGAAACAGGATCTCACTAAGTCGAGGAGTGCCTCACTAGGTAGCTGAGGCTGGCCGTGAACCTGGATCCTCTGGTCTCAGCCTCCCAAATGCTGGGATTACAAGTGTGCGCCACCACGCCCAGCTCTTCTGTACTTATTTACCTGCCTGTTTACTCAGTATCAGAATCCCTGCCCCTCCCACTAGAGCCTAAACTACACTTGTCTTTCTTTTCTTTTTAACTGAGCATTAAGCCGGGCGTGGTGGCACAGGCTGGTAATCCCAGTACTTGCAAGGCTGAGACAGGAGGATCTGAGTTCATGGCCAGCCTCAGCTACTTAGTGAGGCTCTCTGCAACTTAGTGAGACCCTGTTTCAAAATAAAGAATAAAAGCCGGGCGTGGTGGCGCACGCTTGTAATCCCAGCATTTGGGAGGCTTAGACCAGAGGATTCGGGTTCTCGGCCAGCCTCAGCTACTTAGTGAGGCACTCCGCAACTTAGTGTGACTCGGTTTCAAAATAAAGAATAAAAAATAGGGCTGGGGATGGGGGATGTAGCTCAGGGGTAGAATGCCCCTGGGTTCCATACCCAGTACTGCAAAATACAAGAACAAAACAAACAAACAAACAAACCAGGCTAAACACACCTCAGAGCCGATCACGGGCTCACCAACCCAGCTCCGTGCCACAGCGATGTAGCATGGAGTTTCATCAGACCAAAACCTAAATGGCTGATGTGCCCGAAATAGCCTCATCTGGCGAGGCCTGTCAGGAGGACGGAGACCAGGCCTCCACTCTGTCAGACAATTCCAGGAATCCAGGGTCGGGTGATATCAGCTCCTGCGACACTGTAGAGGCCTTGGGCAGCTGGTCGGACGTCCTGCAGCTGTGGCTGCTGTCCCCTGCCAGGCGCAGGCCCGAGGCCCCAGGTTATCACTCAAGTCAGGTCTGGTGGAGGCACCAGGCCCACGCAGTGCTGGCAGGAAGGAGCCCCAGTCCTGCTGCGGAATCTCCTCCTACCCAGAAATAACATCCCCCTCCCCCCCAGCTGAGCTTATCAGAGTGATAACAGATTTTCTCAGAACAATAACAGCTCCTGGGGCTCAACACAGGCTTTCAACAGGGCTGGGCTGGCCACACCTTCTGGCCGGACTCCCCCTGGACTCTAGTCCTAAGAAGGCAGGGCCTGTGTGCCCGCACCCCAAACGATGGACTTCCCATAGATACCTGTTTCACGTCGGAGGCATGGTGACAGACGCTTGTAATTCCAGTACTTGGGAGGCTGAGACAGGAGGATCGCAGGCTCGAGGCCAGCATGCAGTAAGTTAGTGAGACCCTGTTTTGAAAATTTTAAAAAGGGCCAGGCATGGTGGTACACACCTGTAAACCCAGTCCTAGGGAGGCTGAAACAGGAGAATCACAGGTTCAAGATCAGTCTCAGCAATTTAGACCCTGTTTTGAAATAAAAAAATAAAGCCGGGCGTGGTGGTGCACACTTGTAATCCCAGCATTCGGGAGGCTGAGACCGGAGGATCCGGGTTCGCGGCCAGCCTCAGCTGCCTAAGTGAGGCACTCCGCAACTTAGTGAGACCCGGTTTCAAAATAAGGAATAAAAAACAGGGCTGGGGGTATAGCTTGGAGGTAGAATGCCCCGGAGTTCAACCCCCAGTACCGCAAAAAAAAAATAAATAAATAAAAATAAATAAATAAATAAAATAAAATAGGGCTGGGGTCTAACACAGGTAGAACGCCCCTGTGTTCCATCCACAGCACCCCGCTCACCCTACACACATACAAGATACCTGTTTCACAAAGGAACAAATTTCCTCTGCCACCTTCTGCATCCTTACGACCACTTTATGAGGTAGGCCCTGCTGTTCCCACGTTACAGAGGAGAAAACAGTGTACTGGGATTACAGGTGTGCACACATTTTATTTATTTGTAGCACTAGGGATTGAACTCAGGGGCATTCTACCTCCAAGCTATACCCCCAGCCCTAGTTTTTTCTTTATTTTGAAACTAGGTCTCACTAAGTTGCAGAGTGCCTCACTAGGTAGCTGAGACTGGCCTCGAACCCAGATCCTCCGGTCTCAGCCTCCCAATTGCTGGGATTACAAGGGTGCACCACCACGCCCGGCTCCCATTTCCATTTTGGATTGGGTCCCACACATCCTGCCGCCAGTTCTGACTCTGGACCAGTGTGAAGCTGCTGATTCTTGGTAAGAGAGACAGCAGGTGGAGCCGGGCGTGATGGCGCACGCTTGAAATCCCAGTATTTGGGAGGCTGAAACCGGAGGATCCCGATTCGAGGCCAGCCTCAGCTAAAAAAACTTTGTGGGGCCCTCTGCAACTTAGTGACACCCTGTTTCAAAATAAAGAATAAAAAACTAGGGCTGGGGGTATAGCTCGGAGGTAGAATGCCCCTGAGTTCAAGCCCCAGTACCGCAAAAAAAAAAAAAAAGAGAGAGAGAAACAGCAGGTGTCACCAACTTCGGGGGAAGTTGCATGAAGGCTGCTCTGAGGTGGGGATGAAGAAGGGCAGGGGTCACGTGAGGACAGCAGCACTGTCTGGGGGTCGAGGAGAGGTAGGGCCACCTGCCAGGGAGGAGCGGCACCCAGGCCCTTGGCCGTTCCTGCCGGCCAGGCAACTCAGACCCCACAGCCAGCAAACGCTGGGGAGGGCTGGGGTCAGGGTCAGACTGTCCTAGGATGGGGCCCTGACCACATCTGCACTGGTATTTTTGAGTCTCTCTTGGCAGAACACACCACCAAGGAACCAGCTGCAGAAAGGGCCACGGCAGTGAAGTCTCATCTTGGGGTCAGTGTTTATTGATGATCTTCTAGGACCCAGCAGGGTCCGGCCCTAGGTATGTCACGCATGCAACCTGTCCTGGGGCTGGGCCAGGCCGCACCTGGTTTTGAGGTGAGAACACGCAAGACCAAACCTGGGAGGGACTTCCCCAGACCTCAAGGTGGCCAGCGCAGGTGTGAACTCTGCAACTTGGACTCCTGATTAGTGGGGATTCCACTAGATGGTGCTGGAAGTAAACAAGATGGACTGGAAGGGCTCCAGGCCTGAGAGAGGGCTGTGGCAGATTTTAGGAAGAGAAGCAAAGATCAGAGTATAATCTAGAAAGCTGCCGCCAGGTTACTATGGTGGCTCAGGCCTGTAATCCCAGTACTTGGGAGGCTGAGAAAAGAGGATCACACAGGTTTGAGGCCAGCCTCAGCAATTTAGGGAGACCCTGTTTCAAAATAAATAAATAAAAAGGCTAGAGGTGTAAGGTGTAGCTCAGAGGTAGAATGTTCTTGAGTTCAATCCCTAGTACAAAAAAAAAAAAAAAAAGAAAGCTACCACCTATCCCTACCGAAGGCCACCCTTTATAGTATTTCATACAATTGTTATCTTTCTTTTTTTTTTTTGAGGTACTGGGGATTGAACTCAGGGGCATTCTACCTCCGAGCTATACCCCCAGCCCTATTTTTTATTCTTTATTTTGAAACAGGGTCTCACTAAGTTGCGGAGTGCCTCACTAGGTAGCTGAGGCTGGCCGTGAACCTGGATCCTCCTGTCTCAGCCTCCCAAATGCTGGGATTACAAGCGTGCGCCACCACGCCCGGCTCAGTCTATATGTTTTGAAAGATAACAATTGAAGCCCTGTGGGAAAAGATGGGACTCTTCAAATCAGCAATTTCTCCTGCCCTGCAGGGTATGTAGGTCCCAACACCAGAGATGAGATATCCTCAGTAACCACAGAGGGGAGTTAAAATCGGAAGATCATTGAAGAAAATCTTTTAGAAGAACTCCTTTATGTGACTGCTTTGGTGTTTAGATTTCTGGATGAGTCTTTGCTTTGGGGTTTTTGTTTGTTTTACCCTACTGGGGATTAAACCCAGGGGCATTCTACCTCTGAGCTACATCCCCAGTCCTATTTTTTATTCTTTATTTTGAAACAGGGCTTCACTAAGTAGCTGAGGCTGGCCTCGAACTTGCGATCCTCCTTTCTCAGCCTCCCAAGAACTGGGAGTACAAGCGTGCGCCACCACGTCCGGCATAAATTCTTTTTTAAAGAATTAAAAAATAAGCCGGGCGTGGTGGTGCACGCTTGTAATCTCAGCATTCGGGAGGCTGAGACCGGAGGATCCGGGTTCGTGGCCAGCCTCAGCTATCTAGTGAGGCACTCTGCAACTTAGTGAGACTCGGTTTCAAAATAGAATAAAAAATAGGGCTGGAGGTATAGCTTGGAGGTAGAATGCCCCTGAGTTCAATCCCCAGTACCGCAAAAAAAAAAAAAAAAAAAAAAAAGAATTAAAAAATAGGGCTGGGGGTGTAGCTCGGAGGTAGAATGCCCCTGAGTTCAATCCCCAGGGCCACATATTGTTATTCTGAGTAATACTCGTGTCACCCTACAACCCTGGAAGTAGGCCCTTCCCATAGTCCCAATTTCCAGATTGGGAAACTGAGCGATGGGGAGGTAAATGGTGGGCTGAACCCGGGTTTCTTTCTTTTTTTAAAAATTTATTTATTTATTTTTCATCTTTCCCTTATTTGGTGCATTGTAGCATTGTAATTACACATCTTTGTTAGGTACAAGCTAGTATAGGTAAAGACATCCATGCACACATTTCTCATTTAACCCTTCCCCAATTCCCGCCCCACTCCCTCTTCTTCCCTCCTTCTCAAAGTCAGTCTAGTGATTGACTTTGATGTGCTGAACCCGGGTTTCTAACCATCATTCTGCTCTACTTCCCACATATTAGGCTCAATTCGCGTCCTAGACCATTCTCAGGACGGCTGGCATTTCCTAGGCAGGCTCTTAACCCCCGACACACTCCGGCCTACGGTCCCGGCGCAGACAGAAAGCCTGACCCCGGAAGTAGTCGCGGCGCGCGTCTTCGTTGCCAGGGCGTTGCCCCGGAAGTGGATGGGGGCGCGCACGGCGGGCCGGTGGGCTAAGCAGCCGGCGGCCTTCGCGTCCTCCCGCGAGCGCCGGAGCGGGGCCGGGGCGCAACGCAGGGCGGCCCTCCAAGGCGCTCCTCGGGGCGCTCAGGTGAGGCCCCAGCCGAGGTCGCCGTCTCCGGGGCGTCGAGGGTGTGGCCGTGCGCGCGGGCGAGTGCGCATGCGCAAGCGAGGAGGTCGCCGGGTCTACGCGGCCGCAGCCCTGTGGTTTAGGTGCTGCTCGCGGACCTGCATTCTCCAGGAAACCGCGCTGGCCGCCGAGCCGCTTTCCTCCTCTGAACTTCTGGGACTTACCTTGTGCCTTCCAGTTATTGTAATTGCATCGTTATTCTTATCCCGGATTTTCATTGTTTCTAGACTTTTCCCATTCTGTGCAGTCTATATTGTTGCTGTTGGCATCTATGGAGAGAACTCGGGGCTGGGGACCGACTGGAACTGCGTGTTCCCCGCCCCGCTCGCATCTCCTGGATGGCTGGACCTGTGTGTTTCTCCTCCCTGTTAAGAGGGTGGGGCCGGGTTTGTCGGACACTATAGAGTAGCCCGGCATTGTAGAAATCAATCCTAGAAGTGAAAATATCTTACTGTGGACCGCTTTGGAATTCGCAGGGCAGGTGTTTTCAGGAAACATTTAATGAGTATCTTACAGTGCTGGTTTGTGGCGGTACCGAGGAGCTAGACACGGTGAACGGTCACTGGAGAGTGCATTGATAATACTACCGTGAAGGATGCAGTCAGGCCAGCATTTATGTTGTTACTAGTTTCACAAAGCTGGCTCTTTCCTTCCTTTGAAAGAAAACTTGTTGGAAAAGAATCCAGGTGTCGGGGAATCCTGCCTCGTTGGGTCTTGATTGAAACTGGTAGTGAAGTTTCCAGCGTGTTTCGCGAGGCTCCTGTACTTGGGAGGCTTGTGCTCGCTGGCAGCGGCTGCATTGACTTGTGGTAAAGGTGTGTGGTTTAGGCTGTGGCCTCTGGGCTGGGAGGAACCATGCTCCTGTGGAGCCAGGTCCTGGGCACTGGTACCGTGGGAGCAGCGGGACTGACCCTTGCTACCGCAGGATTTGCAGGCCGTTCTGTTTCACAGCCCATGAAGCGTGTGGAGCCTCAAGTAAAACAAGTTTTCCAAAGTCTGCCCAAATCTGCCTTCAGTGGTGGCTGTTACAGAGGTGGGTTTGAGCCCACGGTGAGGAAACGGGAAGCATCATTAATACTAGGTGTCAGGACCCAGGCCGGGTGCCGAGAGTCTGTAATCCCAGTACTCCTGAGGCTGAGACAGGAGGATCACAGGTTAGAGGACAGCCTCAGCAAGTATCGAGACTCTCATCAACCTAACAAGTCCCTGTTTCAAAATAAATAAAATCGGGCTGGGGGTATAGTGTGAAGGTAGAATGCCTTCTGGGTTCAATCCCCAGTAACACACACACACACACACACACACACACACACACACACACAAATACTATGTGTGAGCCCTACTGCCAACAAAGGGAAAATGAGAGATGCTCATTGACAGATTATGCCCTTAACTCACCCAGACAAAGGAGCATCTCCTTATATAGCAGCCAAAATCAATGAAGCTAGAGATTTACTAGAGGTCAAACTAAAAAGTGAAGTAAATTTATGATAATTTAAAGTTCATATTAGTTTATGTATGTGAATACCAACTTTTTATAATAAAATAGCTTCAGCTACAATAAAAAAGAAGAAAAGAAAAAGAAACTGGTAGAAATCATTGTCTATCATAACAGGATTGGGAAGCAGAGAGGGCTCCCATTTCTTGATGGCCAGACCCAGAAGAGTGAAATGAGTCTCATGAGTGCACATCTTTTTCTTATGCTTGCTCCTCTTTTATTCTTTTTTTTTTTTTTTTTTTTTTTTTGGCGTGTGCACGTGTGGTACTTGAGATTGAATTTGGGTAGTCTACTCTGAGGTACACCCCCATCCCTATTTTCCTTTTTTTTTTGCAGTACTGGGGATTGATTGAACTCAGGGGCATTCTACCTCTGAGCTACACCCCCAGGCCTATTTTTTATTCTTTATTTTGAAACAGGGTCTCACTAAGTTGCAGAGGGCCTCACTAAGTAGCTGAGACTGGTAGCAAACCCGAATCTTCCTGTCTTAGCCTCCCAAGTACTGGGATTACAAGCATGTGCCACCATGCCCAGCTTCCCAGTCCCTTTTTTTTTTTTTTTTTTTTTTTTTTGCGGTACTGGGGATGGAACCTGGGGCTATTCTACCTCTGAGCTACAGCCCCAGCCCTATTTTTTATCCTTTATTTTGAGACAGGGTCTCACTAAGTTGCAAGTTGCAGAGTGCCTCACTAAGTAGCTGAGGCTAGCCATGAACCCGGATCCTCCGGTCTCAGCCTCCCGAGTACTAGGATTACAAGCGTGCGCCACCACACCCGGCTTGCTTGCTGTTTTTTGAAAGGTTGGCCTGGCTTTTGTTTAGAGATAATAATAATTGCAGAAAATGAAGGCCCCCTGGCAAAGTCGGGTTGTAGGCCTGCTCCAACAGGTCGATGTCCCCACGCTGAGCCTTTAGCTCAGCCCCCATCCTGATACTGCATGCCCCTGGTAGCGCTGTGTAAGTCTTTATCAGTGTTTGCAGGTCTCTTTCCCCTATGGTACTGACAGTGCCGGTACTGTTGAATATCACCTAATTCGCTGGTTGGCACAAATATCACTTGTTTGATCCTCTGCAGAGGGAATTCATTTATTTATTTTGTTAATTCATCAAATATTTAGTGAGCACCTGCTGTTGCTAGACACCGTTCTGGGTGCTGAGGATTTAGTCTGAATAAGGCAGAACAATATTCCTGCTCTCATGATCTGGACCCATCTGTGTGGAAGACAATCACCAAATATGTGAATGAGACCAATGAACCGCAAACCTGAGTGTGCCTGAGAATCACGTGACAGCTCGACAGCTCCTGGGGCCTTCCTCCCAGGAGTCTGAATCAGTATGTCATTGGGTGGGTACTCAGGAGCTGTGTCTTTTCTTTTTTTTTTTTTCTTCTTTTCTTTTTTTTTTTTTTTGCAGTACTGGGGATTGAACTCAGGGGCATTTTACCTCCAAGCTACACCCCCAGCCTATTTTTTATTCTTTATTTCGAAACCGGGTCTCACTAAGTGGCAGAGTGCCTCACTAGGTAGCTGAAGCTGGCCGTGAACCTGGGTCCTCTGGTCTCAGCCTCCCAAATGATGGGATTACAAGCGTGCGCCACCACGCCCGGCTCTGTTTAATGTTTTGAGACCACAACTGACCATGGGCAACTGAAACCATGGATAAAGGGGCCAGGGTATCCCGCAGTCGGACGCTAGGGGGCAGACTGTGAGCAGGGTTCATCAAGGGTCACGCCCGGCTTTATTTTTATTTTAAAATAGGGTCTCAAGCCGGGCGTGGTGGCGCACGCTTGTAATCCCAGCATTCGGGATTACAAGGCTGAGACTGGAGGATCCGGGTTCGCGGCCAGCCTCAGCTACCTAGTGAGGCACTCCGCAACTTAGTGAGACTCGGTTTCAAAATAAAGAATAAAAAATAGGGCTGGGGGTATAGCTCGGAGGTAGAATGCTTCTGAGTTCAATCCCCAGTACCACAAAAAATAAATAAATAAAAAAATAAAATAGGGTCTCAGCTGGGCATGGTGGCGCATGCTTGTAATCCTAGTACTTGGGAGGCTGAGACAGGAGGATCCGGGTTCTCGGCCAGCCTCAGCTACTTCGTGAGGCCCTCTGCAACTTAGTGAAACCCTGTTTCAAAATAAAGAATAAAAAATAGGCCTGGGGGAGTAGCTTGGAGCTAGATTGCCCCTGGGTTCAATCCCTAGTACCACAAATAAATAAATAAAATAAAATAAAACAGGGTCTCATTAGGCTGATGAGAATCCCACTACTTGCTGAGGCTGTCCTCAAATCTGTGATTCTTCTGTCTTAGACTCCCAAGTACTGGGATTACAAGCATGTGCCATCACAACTGGCTTTTATTTTTTTGCTGTACTGGGGATTGAACTCAGGGACATTCTACCTCTGAGTTATACCCCTAGCCCTATCTTTTATTCTTTATTTTGAAATAGGGTCTCACTTAGTTGCAAAGGGCCTCACTAAGTAGCTGAGGCTGGCTGGGAACCCGGATCCTCTTGTCTCAGCCTCCCAAGTACTGGGATTACAAGTGTGGGCCACAACGCCTGGGCCTCTGCAGTCACACACACAGCAGTGGACTTAAAACTAACTCCTGCTGGCCGACCGAATGTCGGCTCTGCTCCAGAAGATTCCAAAAGCATGCATGCCTCTGCACAACTCCCTGTGCTCCTGGACAACCATGCAGGCTCGGATGGCTACCCTGTCATTCTCACGTCAGTGCAAGCCATTCTCCACCCTGGACACATATATCAAGTCACTTGCTCATGAGCCGGGGGCAGCTTCACAGGGCACCCGAAGAAAACCAGCAGTCTGCCCTGATCTACTGAGCCGGCCAGCTCTGCACCTCTCGGGCCCTGGGTCCCACCGGCCTCATCGCCCACACCCCTCGTGAGGCGCCCTCCAGCTCTTTCCATCCACCAGATGGCACCTTGCCTTAGGGTTTTGCTCTTCCCTTGGATCTGGCCCCTCCCAGAGGTCAGCTCCCAGCAGCAGCTTCCCCTGACCACCCAATCTCTATCCTCCTGAAACCACAGCATCACTTTACAGCGGCCTTCCCGTGACCTGCAGGAGACACACTCCAAGAACCCCAGAGACCCAGCCGGGCGTGGTGGCGCACGCTTGTAATCCCAGCATTCGGGAGGCTGAGACCGGAGGATCCAGGTTCGAGGCCAGCCTCAGCTACCTAGTGAGGCACTCCACAACTTAGTGAGACCCGGTTTCAAAATAAAGAATAAAAAATAGGGCTGGGGGTATAGCTCGAAGGTAGAATGCCCCTGAGTTCAACCCCCAGTACC
>PVLC010008290.1:0-59084 GCA_004027655.1 Graphiurus murinus | reverse complement strand
TATATATATATATATATATATATATATATATATATATATATATATATATATAGTTTTAAAGCTCATATGGATAAACATAAGACCCAGAGTAGCAATTCTGAGCAATAAGAACCATGCTAGAAACATCACAATACCTGATATATATATATATATATATATATATATATATATATATATGTACAATACCATATATATATATGTACAATACCATATATATATATATGTATATATGTTGCCTTGAATATATAGCTAACTTTTGGTAATATGGCCATTTTGTTAATATCAAAAAAATGAATGGATAATCAAAAAAATGGATAATCAAAAAAATGGATAATCAAAAAATAATCAAAAAAATGAATGGATAAAGAAAATTTGGTATATCCTCACACAATTATTCTACTCAGCCATGAAGGAGAAAAAATTCATGTCATTTGCAGGAAACTGGATGGAAGTAGACATTATGCCAACTGAGATTAGCAAGTCTCAGCAAGTCAAGAGTTGTATTCTTTCTCTCAATTGTGAAAGCTTAGAAAGAAAATGGTAAACATAAGAAACTTTGAATAAATGTGGAGATATGGCAGTAGAATAGTGGAAGGAGATTGTAGGAGGGAAGAAGGAAGGAAAAAGGAGGATTGAGAGCTGGGCATGGTGATGTAAACCTGTAATCTCAGTCCTTGGGAGGCTGAGACGGGAAGGTCACAGGTTCAAGGACAGCATCAGCAATGTAGTGAGACTCTTATCAATCTAGCAAGACTCTGTTTCAAAATATAAAAATAAAATAGGGCTAGGGTATAATTCGGAGGTAGACTGCCCCTAGGTTCAATCCCCAGCACACCCCCCACACACACACACAAAGAGGATTGAGAAAGGAAACAATTCAAATATTTTGACAATAAATAAAGTCATTTACTACTTGTTTCACTAGCATGCATGGGAAGGGAGGAGCAGAGAGCAGAGTGATTGTGGAGAGAAGTACATGGAGAGCTGTCTGCATATACATTTGTATCACATTGAAACTCATCATGATGTATAATTGCAATGCACTAATAAAAGGATAAAAAATAAGTGCTGATTAATTAATGTATTTTTAAACAATGTTTTTTCTCCCTGGTAAGTATCTACTAAAATATCTAGTTTTACAAAATAATGTACACAAAAAATAATGTTAAGGAATTTTTCTTCCATGAAAAAAAGTACTCCTGAGGTCCATGGAACTGTGTGATGCCATAGAAAAGAATTCCATGGTCTGGATCAGTGGCAATTCCCACTTTGCATTTATGAATTGGGGAACATTAATAATGTTAAAAAAATTTGTAGTTCTATTCTCATCTTCTGTAAAAACAAAAAAATATGTCCATTCACAGAAAAAATGAATATTAAATGATTTCATTCAGTAAATAGGCTGTGATTCTCTTACTTTGATGTAAAATTTTTCTTCAAGTTATTTAAAAACTGACAGATCTCTTTGTTGATGTGATTATCTGTCTCTCTCCAGGCCAGAATGGAAGCAGACTTTTGGGTGCTTTGGGTTATTCCCTAGTTGAAAAGAGCCTGGGACAGAGTAGGCAGTTAATTACTCTGTGCTGCATAGATGAATGTAACTGTTTTATAAGTCAGTGGCTCATTCAGAATGCTTACTCAGGGCCAATACAAGTTGATACAATTTGAAAATATATCATGGTTTATCCAACTGAGGTCCAACCTTATGCCATGAAAATTTACCTTTGGGATGAATTCATGACATAATGTCTTGTATTCTGATCTTCTAATTTCCTGCATTGGCCATGTTCTTTCTGAAACAAAGTGGTTGTACAACTTTGCTTAGCAATACGCCTAATTAATGGCAAAACTTGACTCACAATCAGGTCCCTTGATTTAAATTTGTTTTCCTCTTACTCTGTTAAAGCAGATGAGACAGAGGACTTTAAAGATATATGTATTTCTGCCTTTAGCATTTCATATACTCTGGGAATCTTTTTGGATAGCAGCACTCCGGGAAAACTTCCTCTTTCCCTCTTCTCAGGTTTTGCTTCTTCACTTACTTCTGAATTGTACTTGTTTAATTTTATACCTTTGTATATCTTAGTTTTTTAGTGTTATCTTAGATGACAACTTTTCACTTTTATGAAAATTCTTTTCTTCCGTCAGACAGAAAAATCTTGTTAAAAATATACTCAGCAAAAGTAATAATTTATTATCATAACCATGAAATAAAAACTGAAAATCATGCAAATCCCATGTGCAATCATAAATTAAGTTAGTTACAATCATATTTACATGGTTTGTACATAAACAAGAAGCACTAGCTAGAAAGTGTAATTACTTAGCACTCCCATGGCCAACATGTTGAAACACAGCTTTGAGATTTGAGAATCAGAATATTTATGTTTAGAATATATATTGCAAGTGTGTTCTCCTTCTAATAAAGTATTTTCACTGTAAATGCACCATGCACTTACAAATATCCTGTATTTTCTCCCTTCCAGATTTCTTTTTTTTACAACATCAAAATCTTATTTCCGCAAGAAAAAGGCAGCTGTATTCCTAATATAGAGCAAACTCATAAGTGCTTTAAAAGTGGGCTTTGACACATTAATTCAAGTTTTTCCCATTTTCAGTTGCTATACATTCAGTGAAAGACAGTGCTGGGCTATGGAAAATGTAAGGAGAGCTAAAAATACCATTTTCGTTAAGCTCTCAGTGTCCTTAAAAATAAAACACAGCAAACTAGTTGAACAGTTGTCATTTATCATACCTTTTTTTCCATTTGTTTTCCTATAACAATGTCTTTAAGCCAATTGAGATTTTTCACTCTTTTTCCATCTTGAATGGGACCATCTTGACCATGGACTTTTTTTTTTTTTTTATACTTTTATTGCTGCATTATAGTCTCACATCACCATGTAGTTCATAATCATTGTGACACACATGTACACAACACTTGGTGGATTTTTTTAATTTGAGAGGTCAATTATAGATTGAAACAGAAAATTCAAATTAAAATGAAGTCTTTCTTTTCGAAGGGATCATCAATATTTCCCAAGTGATTCATTTCTTTCTGTCCTTATTTCATTCCCGTATTGCATATTGTATGGAAGCTTTAAAGCAGACACTCAAATTAATATATCTCTGTACCAATGTTTAGTGGAGTTAATTATTCTTTATTATTACATAATTTTGTAATGTCTGAAACAGCTCATAGAAATCTTTGAATGAAACGTAGTAAGTTTCAAAAGGGAAATTGAGACCCAGAGAGGGAACATATTGTTGCAGGTGTAAATTTACATTTTTGAAATTTCAGAGGTCTGATGATGTAGAAAAAGAGAGTGAGAATGGTAATGTTATACTCATGTGAGTGAAATATGGGCTGTCTAGTAGAAGAAAGCATCCAAATGAAATCCACTAACTTCCATATTCCCACATCTAGGATCTGCTTCATGGGCAATGCAAATCGAAAAGAGAAGGCATGGGATAAATTACTTTCTTGCTTTTTTTTGGTAGTTATTGAGGGAATACTATTAGAACTCAAGTTATTGTTAAGTAGCCTTGCAGAATTATTTCTTGAATTGAATTTATACATATATGTTATAATACTATATTATTGTGTTATATATAATTTAACATAAATATATGTAGACACATATATACACATTGAGAAACTCGTAGGGATTAAAATCATAAGCATAAGACTGCCCAAATTTTTATAGTAATTACTTAGCAAAATAAGAGTCCCCACAGCTCCTGCTCTGTAGAAAAGCCACTAGATTGGTTATTTGTTCCTTCTTAAAAATAAAAACTATTTGTTTATATTATATGTACTTACATTTCTCTTTTAAGAATAAAACTAAAATACCAACTTTATTCAGATTTGACCAGCTTTTTATGGTCAGTGGTCCAAGACTTAGTCTAGGATTCTACACTGCATTTAGTTATCATATCTCCTCAACACCCTCTTCCTGGGATGATTCCTTCAGCTTTTCCTCACCTTCATGAGCTTGGGATGTTTTGAAGAGCACTGGTCAGTTATCATGCAGAATGTCCCTCGATTTGTGTTTGTCTGAAGTTTTCTCATTATTAGACTGAGGTTGTGCATTATTCTAAATGACACCACAGAGGGAATGTGTTTTGCTCAGGTAAGCCTAGTTTTCAAAGGAGCTAATAGTGATACCTGGACACCATCACTAGCAATTTTCTTATCACCCAGTTAGTTCTTGATGCTGTGATCTAATGACTTTTGGTTCATAATTCTTAATTCTTCTCTGAGTGTCATCCTATATTTTATGTTCCAAGTATGTGAAGAAATTAACTTAGATTACATATAAGGAAACAGAGACCCCAAAGGCGGCAAGATTGTGAATCATATAACTCATTAACAGATGATTCATACCTCAGATGTCTGTCTTTGGAACCAAAGCTTACAGATCTCCCCAAAAAAGTTTACTGAGAAAACTTAAGAATTTCATGACCTGAGGGTATCCTAAAGAGATTCATGTGAACTCAACATTTTCTTTCATTCCCAGCCATAAGTCCCTAATTAGACATGTCACTTTGCAGTTTCACATATAAGATTCATGAAGAAAGTTTCCTTAGAAATTCACCTTCAGTACAGTGGACGACCACATCCTTTCTTCTCCTGCTCCTGGGGTAATTCCATCTCCGTGTGGCCACGAGGGAAAGGAGTCTTCTCACTCCCTTAATTGGAATAAGGTATGCCACTGCTTGGGGTCGAGGATTCTTGGCGCGCCTGTGAAATAAACCTGGATCCAGAATAATGATTTGGCTCAGCAAAACCTAGTGCCTGGGAACCCTGCTGATGTCTGCCATCAAAACAGAAAAAAATCAAATCTTACTCCGAATGGAGCCTTAATAACAGTTGGAAACTTCAGCCTCCTGCCTATAATTTATTTACAAAGAATCTTTTTGAAGGGAACTATCTTGGAGAATTCTGTGTAGCTTTGATGTTTGCAAAAGTAACCCTGTAAAGATAGATAGAAAGATGATAGATTAAAAAAATAGAGAGCTATGCCTACAGGTAGAAAATAAGATAGGTTAAAACAAGAAATCTTACGTTCAGTAACTCATCTATGATCTATGTCATTTTATTTATTCTTTTCCTACGGCCAAAGAGGTGTCTTGACCACTGTTATAACTTTTTAATCTTCTATGGCCAATGGCTTAGCTTAGATTTGTGTGTGTGTGTGTGTGTGTATGTTTTAAAAAAACACCCTTACACCACAGTGTTTTCAATGAAAGTATGATTGTTTAACTATTTGGGGGGGGGGGATAGAACTATAGGGTGCAGTATGTAATACAGGAAAGGGAAGATAGATAATGATCTGAATTGTGTTCAGATCAATTTCATATGTTGATGCCCTAAACTCCAAGATATTTGGTGAAAGGCCTTTGAGTAGGTAGCTTAAAGGTGGTCATATGAATGGGGCCTTCATTCTATAGGACTAGCTTTCTTATAAGAAGAGGAAGAGACACCAGAGAGCTCTGTGTGTGTGTGTGTTTGTTCTCAGAGAAAAGGTCATGTATGGACACAGTGAAATATCATGTTTGCAAACCAGTAAGAAAGGTGTCAACAGAAATCAACTTGTTGGCACCTTGATCTCAGACTTCCGGCTCCAGAGCAGTGAGAAAATAAATATCTGTTGTTTAAATCATCCAGTCTGTGGTTATTTATTTATTTATTTATTCATTTATTGTGTTATGGCAGCAGGAGCTGATTTAATTCAGGGTGCAGCATTAATCCAGTTGTTGAAGCAACCGAGGTGTAACTCCCCTGGGGAGCTGCAGGAGTTGCTGCGCCTACAAGTGATCCCATGAGGAAGCTAGGTGTCTGTCCATCCACTCCTAGTCACCATTGGCTAATGACTGCTCCTCTGGGTTATTAGTTTCCCCAAACTTTCATTCAGGTACAGAAGAACTTTCTAAAACGAAGAACTTTCTTTTGGAAGAAAAGGAGACCCCCAGGAGCACAGACAGATCTCAGCTGTTTGGGGTGAGCATAAACACAGTAAAAAGACCCGTGGAGCCTTTACCAGCTTCTACCTAAAAAGATGTATGATTACAATGCACCAATAAAAAAATTTTAAGAAGGCCTGGCATGGTGGCACATGCTTGTAATCCCAGTACTTGGGAGGCTGAGATAGGAGGATTGTAGATTTGCGGCCAGCTTCATCTACTTAATAAGGCCCTCTGCAACTTAGTGAGACCCTGTTTCAAAATAAAGAATAAAAAATAGGGCTGGGGGTGTAGCTTTGAGGTAGAATGCACCTGGGTTCAATCCAGTACAAAAAATAAAATAAATTAAAAAAAAAATGAGACCCAGGATGCACATAGGGGTCCCGAGGACAGCGCCCACGCTGTCCCGAGAGGCATGCTCCACTCTTGATCCTGGGAGAGCTCTTACTTCTTCACTACATAATGAAAAGTATAGCAGAGTCTACAATGTGGGTAAATGTATGTGTGCTTATGTGACGAGTGTGTGTGTGTGTGTGTATGAATATGCAATAGAATTCACATTGTGCCAGTCTGTGGTGCAAATGAGGTGATTCTACCTCTGGTAGTCTTTACGGGGCTAGTTGCCAGTTCTACCTGCCTAGATTATCTGCTGCCCCAGCAACGCCATCTTCTTTTAAGGCAAATCCAGACTGGTTCACAAATGCTCATAGGAGTTTTCTGTAAGCAACACAAGGAATTTGGCAGGTTCTTTTCTGAATTTGGTCCCTTTCGTGACAGTCTTGACTGAGATCTAAAGATTTCAGGTATTGATAATAAGCAAAGCAACACATTGTGATATAATATAAATTATATCACAGTAAGTATGATATGTGACTTATAATAGCAACAAATAATTTTTCAAGGTCTGTGTAGAACGTTTCTAAACATATCTGAAAGACACAAAAATGTTTTGGCAGAATAAAAGACAATCTATATTTTTAGTATAATGACACAGTTTCCTAAAGGTGTTAATTCTTAAAATGCATGTATTTATTGACCTAATGAAAATACTATTGAAAGTTTATTGGAAATAAATAAATGTATTCTGAAGTTCAAATGGAAAAAAAATCTGCATATTAAACATAAGGAATAAAGTCAAGTGACAAACTGAGAAGAGACAAGATCTCTTCCACTTGGTGGAATTTAATTACAGACCAATTACTTTAACTTAGTATGTGATAAGCACTTACAAAGCAATAAGGTGAAGGTCAATCCCCAGTAAAAACAAAAACAACGAACCAGAAAAAGACAGTTCCCAGAAAAATACAAGTCATTTTAAAACCCATAAAAATGTTTCATCTCAGTTATGAAGAGAAAGCCACAATATACTTAATATTAACTCTCGTGCATATAGAAGTTTTCTCATTATTGATGGATTGTGTATCATGAAATCAAATAAAAACTCTAAATATGTAGCCTGAATAATTATATTAAAGAAATGTACTTTCTCGTTCACACACATATGAAGCTGTAAAGTACAAAACGGTTCATTGCAGAGCTATTTAATAAGAACAACACCTAGCATGGAGAAACAAAATCAAATAGGTATTTTTCAATTGAGAGCTTGTTATAATATGGTTCCTGTGTGGTATGATGAAGACTTTTTTTTTTTTTTTGTGTGGTACTGGGATTGAACTCAGGGGCGTTCTACCTCCAAGCTACATCCCCAGCCCTATTTTTTATTCTTTATTTTGAAACCGAGTCTCACTAAGTTGTGGAGTGCCTCACTAGGTAGCTGAGGCTGGCCACGAACCCGGATCCTCCGGTCTCAGCCTCCCAAATGCTGGGATTACAAGCATGTGCCACCACGCCCGGCTCTGATGAAGACTTTTAAAAGGTAGGGATTTTGTTGGTGATATTGTCTCAATAAGAAAAGAATCATAAAATCAAGCAAGAAAAGCAAAGAATAGATAGTAATAATGCTTTCATTTGTGTAAAAATCACATAAGCATGTATTTGCTTTAAGGGTCCCTGGAAAATAGGTACAGGAGGGATGTGTACTTTTTAGTATATCTATTTTGTATTGCAGACATGTCAACCTTATGCATAAATTACTTGGTAAAATATTTGAAAAGTAACAGTTTTGTCTTTTTTGGACTCTATAGTATCTTTGTTTTCTATTTAATTTATCTTCAATTCTATTGTATACTTTCCAATATTATCTTTTACTTATGATTTTTTTTATTCTTGAATTTGTCAATTCATTTGGTTATTCTTCCTTTTTCCCCCTCCCCTTTTGGATTCAGTCAACTTTCACCTATACGGTCTTTTTGAAGTTACTTCAGTGAGAGATTAGGAAGATGTTACAGAGCTTGCTGGATTTTACAAATTTCTTATATTCATGGATCCTATTTTAGAGTGCATATTTAACTTTTTAAAAAACATAATAGACCGTTTAGACACCTACACTAAGCTCATATTTTTAATTTCTTTTTTTCATGTTTTGATCATGGCTTAACTAGAAAAATATATTATCGAGGTTTGGAGGTTTTGACATGTTTGTCTTATTTATCCTTTTTTCTCTTGTGTTTGTAAAAAGCAAATGTCTTGATCTCATACCATTTTATTCCAAGATGCTCTTCATATACTTATAAGAAATGTGGACCTTTTCTAAGTCACATCATTGCCTTGAGCCATTAATAACCATTTCTTATAATTCACTAATATATATTTAACACTAAATTTTCCTAATTTTCTAACTGGAGGAAAATAAACACCTTTATAAAGTCTTTTTTGATGGTAACAAGGTCTGTATATTGCATTTGTTTCAAGTGTTCTGGATTCTTATATTGAATGTGTTTCTCTTATAAATAGTAGGCATATGTATGAAGGAAGTTTCAAACTAAACTATATGCTTTTAATCAGAGAATGTAATCTGATCATGTTTACTGGTAGGTAGTCTGGTTTATGATGATCATCTTGCCAGTTTTTTTCTATTTTTCTGTAAACTTTTGTTTTATTATTTAAACACTTGTATAATTTTAGATTAAATATTTTATTATTCTATTTTTCTCCCAAGATAATTATTTTGTTTTTCTTCTTCCTCTTGCTGTTATCCAAGAAATTAGTAGGTAAGCCCTTGATTTGTTAAACTTCAATAAGTATTAAAATATACATGAATCATCTTAAATTCCTTAACTCCCTCTGAACCATATATGCTATAACATACTTTAATTATATAAACTGATTTGAAAGCTCACAGATGTCATCAGTATTTTTCAGTTGATGACCATGTGCATGTGCATGCATTTCTTTTGCCCGTGACCTTGTTTTTGCCCTTGATGCTTAACTGCACACCCAGCCTTATATATAAGATCACTTTGACTTGACCTGTTTCTTTCCCTGTGAATTTAATAGTAATGCATTTTCTAAAGTGTCTGTTAGCTTAAACGTTTTTATTTCCTCTTTTTTACTTATATTTATGGTATCTTCACTGTATTTGGGGTTCCACATTGTAGAGGTTTTCTTCTAGCACATTGTATATAACCTGAGTTTAATGTGATCATTTTCTGAATTTTTTTTGTCTCACAATAAGTTAGTTGTGAGCTTTAGTTTTGTTTCTGTCAAAATAGTATGAATATCTTTTTTCCATTTGGTTTCTTAGTGGTTGATTTCTGCCTGCTTTTGTTTGTCTTTCTCTTTGTCAGTTTTAGTACGATATGACTAAATAGAGAGATTGTTTTTTGTTGTATTTACCTAATACTATATTGCCCAGATATTTTCTTTTGCCTCCTGAGCCTGAGATATTAGATGCCTTTCACTAATTTCTGGCAAGTCCAGACATAAATTATTTAACTACTGTTTCTTCTATTTCCCTCATCCCTTCCAGACACTGTATCTTTTTTTGAAAAGACAACATTCTGTGTTTAATTATTTTAGTTTGCCATTTTATAGCTATTTTTTGTTCTTAATTTCCTTGTATTTATTTCTCTTATTAAGACTTATTTTATTTTATTGGTGCATTGTAATCATACGTCTTTGTTGGTACAAGCTGGTAGAGGCATACAGGCACACATCACTGATTTAGCCCTTCTGCAATTGCCACCCCATTCCCTCTTCCTTCCCTCCTTCTCATGTTCAGTTTAGTGGTTGACTTTGATATGTTTGTGAAAGTGCATCATGTGCATTAGGGTGCCCCCCCATCACTTTCAGATAAGTCACTTTCTTTGCTCTTCTAAGGTTTCTCCTTCTTCTTCTAGAGTCTCTTTCATGACCACTTTCTCCCTAGCTTCTGCATATTGGGAGAACATCCTTTTTTTCTTTTACTTTTTGTAACTGACTAATCTCACTTAACATAATGTTTTCCAGTTCCATCCATTTCCCTGCAAATGACATGATTTTGTCCTTCATTATGGCTGAATAATAATCCATTGTGTACATATCCCATAGTTTTGTAATCTATTCATCTGTTGATGAACATCTTAGCTGGTTCCATAGTTTGGCAATTGTTAATTGTGTGGCTATAAATATAGATACACATGTATCAGTCTGATAGTTTGGTTTCCATTCTTTTGGGTAGATACCCAGAAGTGGTATTGCTGGATCATATGATAGGTTGATTTCCATTCGTCTGAGGATCCTCCATTCTGTTTTCCAAAGTGGTTGCACTAATCTGCAATCACACCAACAATGTTTTAGGGTTTCCACTTCTCCACATCCTTGCCAGTATTTGTTGTTTGTGTTTTTTATGATTGCCATTCTAATTGGTGTTAGGTGAAACCTCAGCATAGTTTTGATTTGCATCTCTCATTGCTAATGATGTTGAACATTTTCTCACACATTTATTGGCCATTTGTATTTCTTCTTTTGTGAAGTGTATTTAGATCACTTGCCCATTTTTTTTATTGGGTTATTTATTTTCTTAGCTGTGAGTTTCTTGAGCTGTGTATATTCTAGATATTAGTCCTCTTATCGGAGGAGTGGTTCGCAAAAAATTTTCTTCTATTCTGTGGGCTCTCTGTTGAGGTTCTTGATAGTTTCTTTTGCTGCACAGAAGCTCTCACATATTGATCTTCCTTTGAGCTGCTTGTGCCTTTGGGGTCCTGTTGAGAAAGTTTTTACCTGTGCCTATATGTTGAAGTGTTGGACCTATGCCCTCCTCAAGTAGTTGCAATGTCTCTGGTCTGACTTCCAGGTCTTTGATCTATTTTGAATTAACTCTTGTGCAGGGTGAGAAAGTGGAGTTTATTTCCATTCTTCTGCATATGGTTAATCAGTTTTGCCAACACCATTTGTTGAAGAGGCTATCTTTTTTTTTTCCAGTGTATGTTTTTGGCAATTTTGTCTTATACTTTAGAAATTTTCTAATAATTGATATGTCTTTTATGATTTCAATCACTTTGATTTTACAATTTAGTCTATTTTCTTCTGATATGGTATAGCATGAGCTATATAGTTAACTTTCAACTATGTCACAACTGCATCTGATTATTTTCTAGTCTTTTATGAAGTAAATAATTTTAGTTTGTGATTTAGCAACCATTGCTAAGTGAAAAAGTAGCTATAAGGGTCAGTTTTACATTTGAGTTTACTCCTTGGTTTCTTATTTCCTCAAGTATAATTTTAGAAAATATTACTATTCATTGTTTCTTGGTTGTTCAAACTATTAGTGTAGGAACAAATTACCTAAGATCCAATTAAAAGAGATTGGTCTTTTAGCTGGGCGTGGTGGCGCACGCTTGTAATCCCAGTACTTGGGAGGATGAGACCGGAGGATCTGGGTTAGCGGCCAGCCTTAGCTACTTAGTGAGGCCCTCCACAGTTTAGTGAGACCGTGTTTCAAATTATGAATAAAAAATAGGGCTGAAGGTATAGCTCAGAGGTAGAATTCCCCTGAGTTCAATGCCCAGTACAGAAAAAAAAAAAAAAAAAAAAAGAGACTGGTCTTTCACTAAGCTTTAGAAACTCTATTTTTTGAATGTTCTACTAGACATTGAACTCAGTGACATTCTACCATTGAGCTAAAACCCCAGCCCTATTTATTTTTATTTTGAAATTTTGAAACATGATCTTGATAAGTTGCTTCCTGCTAGCCTTGAACCTGCCATCCTCCTGTCTCAACCTCTCAAGTATCGGGATTACTGGCATGTGCCTGGTTTAGAATTTTTAACTTTGTTTTGTTCATTTTGAAAAGTGATATGAGAATTTCCTTTAGTATGTATATATTTATAATTCATCATACTATGTTCTTCATAATTATTTGCCTTTTGTTGCAGAATTTTAGAATTTTCAGTATTGTTATCATAAACAAATATTTTCTCTGGAATCTGAATCAAGAAAAGTATAATTACATATAATATAGCTTAATTTTTATTTCAAAGAGAAAAGAAAAATCAAAATTTCAAGACCTCTAAGCATTTGACCTAGTTATATAAAGAAAACCAGACAAAACCTAGAGAAAGACCAATACTCATTTTTTCTTTAGTTTCTGATGTATTTCACAGTGCTAGAAAGTTTTATATGAAGAAATACAGCAAGTCAAGAGTTATGAGTGAATACCTGATATTCTTCATATTCTTCACTGCTGGTGTTCTCATTTTTCAATAAGAAAAGTATTATTTTTGCTTTACTTAAGAAAAAAGATTCAGCCGGGCATAGTGGCGCATGCTTGTAATCCCAGCATTTGGGAGGCAGAGACCAGAGGATCCGGGTTCGTGGCCAGCCTCAGCTACCTAGTGAGGCTTTCTGCAACTTAGTGAGGCCTGGTTTCAAAATAAAGAATAAAAAAATAGGGCTGGGGGCATAGCTTGGAGGTAGAATGCCACTGAGTTCAATTCCCAGTACTGCAAAAAAAAAAAGAAAGAAAAAAAAGATTCAAGCCAGGCATAGTGGTGCACACCTGTAATCTCTGTACTTGGGATGCTGAGACAGGAGGCTAGCAGGTTCAAGGACAGCCTCAGCAAGTAGTGAGACTTGAAACAATCTGGGGAGACCCTGTTTCCAAATAAGAAATAAAAATTGGGCTGGGGGATATAGCTTGGCAATAGAATCCCTCTGTGTCCATTTTTGTTCCAAAACCATGCATTTTTATCACTATATCTCTGTAGTATAATTTGAAGTCAGGAATTGTGATGCCTCCTGCATGGTTCTTATTGCTGAGAATTGCTTTGGCTATTCTGGGTCTTTGTTTCTCCATATGAAATTTAGAACTGATTTTTCTAGGTCTAAGAAGAATGACATTGGTATTTTTATCTGGATTTCATTGACTCTACAGATCACATTTGGTAGACTGGCCATTTTGGTAATATTTACTCTGCCTATTCAAGAGGATAGGAGATCTTTCAATTTTCTAAGTTCTTTTTCAATTTCTTTAGTATTTTGTAATTTTCATTTAGAGATCTTTTACCTCCTTGGTTTGATTTATTCTTAGTTATTTTATTTTTTGAGGTTATTATGAATGGAATTTTTTTCTGGATTTTTTTGAGTGGGTTAATCATTGGCATATCGAAAAGCTACTGATTCTTTTTGACTTATTTTGTATCCTACTACTCTTTTTGTATGTGAATGTGGTGCTGGAGATTGAACCCAGGGCTACTTTACCTCCAAGAAACACATCCCCACTTCGTTTTTAAAAGTGTACTTTTTGTTTGGAAACAAGGTTTTCCTAGGTTGCTGAGAGTCTTGCTATGTTGCTAAGGCTATCCTTGAACTTTCAATCTTCCCATCTTAGCCTCCCAAGTACAAGAATGCACCACCACGCTCAGCTTTGTATACACTTTTGTATACTCCCTTGAGTGGAGGAAGAGCTAAGACCATGAAACTATGAATGTGAATGACCCGCTTAGTACTGGGTTACTTTATTTTGGAAGAGTAAAGATGTTTCAAGAATGTGATTAAACCCTTATTCAGTCAATTTTAATTTAATCAAAGCAAAAGGGATATTATCCTGGATGGCCCTGACCTAATCAACAGAAATCCCTAATAGAAAACCCAGAGGTCAGACGTGGAAAAGGCAGATAGATTCAAATCAGCAAAGATGTGCTTTTGCTGGTCTGAAAGAAGAAAGCTGGCATATTATGGGTTGGACCACATGTCAGGAATAACAACTGACCTCTGGAAGCTCAGGGTCTCAGTTCTACAGTTAAAAGTAATTAATTAATTTATATATACATATATTAATATGTTAATTTTTATATATACATATACATACATATATATAAGGGTTTAATCACATTCTTGAAACATCTTTACTCTCCCAAAATAAAGTAACCCAATATTAAGAGGGTCATTCACTGCCAACAAGCAGTGAGCTTGGAAGAGTCCTAGTAAGACCCAGATTTCTGTCTAATGAGCCTGGAGAAGAAGACTCGATAAATGTCAAGAGTCCTGACCATGGAGACTGAGATGGTATATTTGTGATTATGCTACAACATTTGTGGTAAGTCATTATGGGACAAAAGAAAACTAATATATACATAGAGAAGAAAAGTAAAGAAAAAATGTTTAATTTTCATAGGATAAAATCTTCTATTATAAATGCTTCCTTTTTAAATAACTCAAATCATTAAACTTGTGTCATTATCCAGTTCAAAACATTTCTTGTCATCTAACCCCAATTCTGCCAAATCCATGTGAACCAAGTCAGGTAAGAAGCATTTATTCCATCAAACTCAATTTCTGTCCTTATTTGGAGCTGACCTAGTTAAAAACTGGTCAGCAATTAACAGATAATTTGCCTGAGTCATCATTTTTGGGTGCTCTTTTCTGAAAGAAGGCTTTGTCAAAAACGTCAATCTTTGTATTCTGCTGTGACTATAATCTGGTGTCTTTCCAGTTCTTGCTGAATAAGGAGCTAAATATGCATTTCTATTTTTTGCCACTAATTAAATGTGCATGACATAGTAGAGTTGAGAACAGAGCTCACCAGTGTGCTTGTTCCCTTTGTGGTGCACGCTGTAAACCAGAAGTGGAGTGAGACGAGCTTCATTACATCCCTACTGTTCATTTTAAATATTAACAAATGTTAACAATATATCCTGAGAACCAAGGAAGAAAACATTTACATAATTGGGGCTTATTGCACATGTGATCTTCACTGCCCAAAGAGAAGCAGCAGATATTGTAGGAAAAAGAGCCTGCAGCTTTGAGAGTAAGGATGCCCTGGGAGGGTATTTTGAAGGTGTAACCCAGTAGCAGAGCAGGTGATTAGCATGCTTAAGAACCAGAGTTCAATCCACAGCATTGGATACCGCTTACCAGTTACCAACAAAAAATGCCCCAGGGAATAAGAGGAATGAGCTAAAGTTCTTATGAGGCATTTGACCTTGGACAAATCATTTAACCTGTCTGAGCTTCAAGTTCTTCATCTGTACTTGATAAACTCCTTTGCGCTTTGCTTCATGTCAGAAATCACCTGGATAAATGACTGTGTCTATTAATCTCCCCAGTGTCTCTCTCATCTATCTCATCCTCTTTATCTCCACCTCTCTACTTTTCTGGCAAAAATCATTTCATCTAGATTCTTCAAACAGTCTCACTTTCTCCCTATTTTTTATCTTCCCCATTTATCCTTCATGCTGAAGCCAGAATTATCTTTCTCACATCTATTTTTATAAGTGATTATTCTCCTTTCCTCAAAACCTCTCATCATCCACCAGATTCCTCATTTTCAATAGGATGAACTAAGACAACCTCTTAGCAGCCCACTCCATGTGAATGATGATGTCATCTCTTTTTTCGAAAGAAAATCCAGTGCAGGGTAGGTTCTGGCCATAGACAGGCACTTCTAATTGCAAAGCAGGCTCCCCTCTCCATCTCTTTCCCTGATGCCTCTCTTCTTCTTTGTCTATTGAAATCCATTCATGTTCCAAAGCCCTAGTCAGCATGAGATTCCTTAGGAATGCCTTCCCTTTCACACTGTGAATTAATTTTATGTTCTTTCTTCTGTGCTCCCATGGAGGTACATAATCATCCTACAGATGTTTATCAAACAGCTGAGTACAGTTGATTTTAAACACAGCTATGCCATGGTGAACCAGGAGCACCATGAAAATAGATTGTTTGCTTTACTGATCTTTCATATCCTCACTGAGCTACACATGCTCATAGAAAACTCACTGAATGTACTTGAAGGAACAGTCAATGAGCTAATTAATAGATATGGTAATAATAATCTTCCTCAACTTTTATTAATAGTGTGTGCTAACAGCATAGTATGGGTCAAGCAATTTGATTAGTTCTTCATGGTGATGCTATTTTGTTTTCTGTATTATAGATAGGTATACCCAAGTTTGTTGAACTAAGTGATTTTTCTAAGGCTGAATAATGAGTTAACTGAATGCAACAGGGTTTGTTACACACTTCAAATGTCTTTATTTTCCTCATCTGTCAGCATGTACCTAATATTACCAAATATTGTCATATTTTTATGTTCTGGTATACTTCTCAATGGAGATCATCCTAAATACGAATTCTCATTACAGAGCATTGTAAATAGCAAAAATGTGGGCTATTTTAGGTGAATACTTGTTTGGGGGGAAATTTTTTTCTAAGACATAGCATCCAAATGCCAAAACAAAATTCATTTCCTTATATTTTGAGATTTAAGTACAAAATGGGGTTTCTAATTATGGAATCTTGTAGGCTTTCATTATGAGTTTACTATATTCATTAAAACATAGCATAAAATGCAGTGACATTTAATGATTTCATGCATATTACTTTCCTGAAATACATTAAAGAGACTAGAATATAAATCATAAAGTATATCATCTTGATTTCATACCAGTTAACACCTTTGTAAAAGACTGTCTAAAAATTAAATATCCTAAATTATGTGTGCAGTTACTGAAGATACCATATGCTCTCTGACCATCTTGTATTGTCCTCTGTATTTTGTGTGATGAGACTTCTTGACATTTGTGAACAGACTCTGTATATTTGAATTTTTCTTACAGCACAGTGAATCTGCCACGCCTTGTTCTTTTGGGTTCCTCAAGTTCAGAATATATCTGAAAATGAAGATCATTGAAATGGAAATAAGGAAATTCGACAGATGTATTTATGAACTAAATCTATTCCTTTGCCTTCCAAGCACCAGATTTTTAACCAGATGAGCTAACTTGTTATTGTTGCCTCTCATTCTTAGCAGAACCTGAAAAATCTGGTATCTCAATTTGCTTCTCTTGAGAGTATCTATTTTAGATCATTTTTTCCTTTACTTTTTTCTTAATAGAAAACGAGAGGGAGAAAGGAGGTGAAGTTATTAGTAGGGATATTGCTGATCCAGAGAACTCTTAGGTACTTTAGGTATGATAAAGAAATTGTTTGTTAAAAGAAAATATTTTCTTTTCTTTCTTTTAATTTTTTTTTAATTTTTATTTTTATTCATGCATTGTAAGCATACATCTTTGTTAGGTACAAATTGATAATGATATATGTGCTCACAATTCTCATTTGACCCCTTCCCCAAATTCCCACCCCGCTCCCTCGCCCTCCCTCCCTCTCAAGTTCAGTTTAGTGAGTGACCTTGGTATACATTAGTGTGCCCCCCCCATCCAACCTCTTAGGTTAAATCAACTTCTTTGCTTTTGAGGGTCTCTCCTTTTTCATCTGGAGACCCTCATATGCCCCATCTTCTCCCTAGCATCCGCATATTAGGGAGAACATATGCTTCTTTACTCTCTGTGACTGGCTAATCTCACTTAACATGTTTTCCAGTTGCATCCATTTCCCTGCAAATAACATGATTTTGTTATTATTTATAGCTGAGTAAAATTCCATTGTGTACATATCCCATAGTTTTGTAATCCATTCATCTGTCGATGGACATCTTGGCTACTTCCATACTTTGACTATTGTAAATTGTGCAGCTATAAACCTAGATACGCATATGTCGGTTCCATTCTTTTGGGTATATACCCAGAAGTGGTATTGCTATTGAAATGGAGTGAAGAAACTAATAAAACCAGGACAGGGTTTTTTCTCTACAGTGCTGGAGGTAGTTGAAATGTGTTAACATTAAACATTGGGAAGTATAAGAAGCTACCTTCTAATAGTGAAGGAAAACATAGGCATTTTAAATATGAAACAAAGCCTATCACGATCACTTAACTCATTCCTCTTACTCATTGTTTAGCCTTAGAAAAATTACTTACCTCAATAAAGTTAGATGGAATTTTCTACAACATGGAGGACAAAATAGCATCCACCATGAAAAGATATTACAAACACCAAAAGACTTTGTCTCTATAATGCTCTTAGTATAGCATCGAACAATTAATAATAATTGTTGAAGATTATTATTGAAACCAGGTCTCACTAAGTTGCGGAGCGCTTCACTAGGTAGCTGAGGCTGGCCGTGAACCCAGATCCTCTGGTCTCAGCCTCCCAAATGCTGGGATTACAAGCGTGCACCACCACGCCCGGCTCCTCTATTATTCTTTCATATACTCAGTGAGCTTTAAGTGAGCATGTATATTTCAGTGAGAATATAAAATTCTTGTAAAAAAACAATTTGTTGGGCAAGACAAGCCTTGGTATAGATGATACAATCAAAGCTCTGTGTATGCACCAACCTGTTTTCATTAAGAAGACATTCGAACTTCCGAACTTCTGCAGCTATGATAAGACCAGAAGGAGCGCTGGGCAAACTTTTCTTAATGTCATGTTAAGTCTCTCTCACCATGATTAATGTCATTTCACATATTTATTTGGGGTAGTGGAAGAGAGGAGTTCTATGAATAATCTTTAGATGACTCTGATGTCATTTGTCAAGATGACATGGGAGTAAGAGTTGCAGGGCTAGCCCAAACTAGAGTGACATTGTTGGAAAGAAGTAAGGGCCAGAGCACTGGGCCCTAAGATACCAAGAACTGTATTAAGACTAATCTTGCAGTACTAGAAACAGGCTAGATGCTATTGTATGCTAACCGTGCCTTTCACATGATGATATATGAAAGTGTTACTAACCAAAGAGAAAGAAAGATAAGGACACTTTATTTAGTTACCTTGACATGAATAAATAGTTGTTCGCTCACTGAAAGGAGAATCCATCACAGGCACAGGAAGAGTACAGTTCCACATTCTGTCTTTGAACAACCCAAGCTGGCTTCATTGGGATCCTATACAAAGCAGTTCCCCAGGAATATGTTAGGATTTTCAAGTCTTTCAACTTTGGCAGGAAAGTAGAGCAATTCATAGTGCTAAAATGGCTTGACTAACACAAACACTTACTTTTGCCTGAATGTTTGTGCCTAAGAAGCATAAAGTGTAAATACCTAACACAGCTCAGTGGAGCTTAATGGTGCTTTAAGGGAAAATAACAATTGTGTTATTTTTTGAATCAGAAAATGTAAAGAAATAAGGAACCTGTAGAGGTCATTTAGTCCAACCACACAAGTGGCACTGAAATTCCATTAATGCCCAAAAGACCCTTTCTGAGTTTTGAAGTGCATTTTGCTTGAATATTTGCATTAGAGTAAGTGACACCTTCCCTCCTGTACTCTTCTTCTGGTTTTGTGGAAAATGTAATTACATTTGAGTGAGAGGTACCGGTCCAGAGCAAACTCCGTCCAAAGCTTCTGTCTCTGGGGCAAGTAAAATTTCTTTCTCCTGTAGAGCATTTCTTTCTTTTTTTTTCATATTTATGAAGAATTTTTAAGAAGCTTTTCTTATAAACTAGGAATTCCTTTTACTTGCTTCCAACATTGGACTCACTAGATTAACTGAAGTTTTGTACTACCTCTAGAATTCATCTTTGCTACTTCCCACTCTATGTTGAATAGTCCTAGGCAAACTGCCCATGCTCTTCCAAAGCCAGAATTTGAGTTGTAGCTCTACAAGAGCCGAAATGTTTGTTTCCAGACCTGTTTATAGTGTGTGCTTATTATCATAATTATGCAATTTGATTATTTTGTGCTTTGCACAATCATGCAAAAGTGGAGTTGATCCTTTGGATAGACTAACAAAAAGATGATCTCCTGCAAATACTGGTAAACTATGTGTAACTCAAAGAGCTTTAAAATGGAAGTTCTCTAAGTTCTTGCTGTCTTGAAGAAAGCAGACCGGTAATCACAGTAGGTATGTGGTTGTTTAAAAGAAATGAGGCAAAGCCTATTGGATCCTGGCTCACATTCCCTGAGCACTCACGGTCTTCAAGCGTAGCATCTTCACTTTTGAGAGAAAGTCTTTTGCTTCTGGAATTCTCTTTACCTATTAGCTCTAGAAAACCAGATACTACTCAGAATCAATGTTCCTTATGGTAACCATAAGCAAATAATTGACAGAAATATGTATATATACACCCAAATCCCTAGCCCCATTAATATCATATCTCCAGAAGGCATAGTGTCTCCTGGTGCTAGATTTCCCCAGTGGATTCAAGTTCCCTTTATAGCAGTTATTGGCCTTATAATTAACACAATGACTGGCTGCCTCTTGTTCCCAGCCTCTTGTCTCCATTTTTCTATCAATATTTCCTAGGATTATATCCTAATAAACTACATACACCCACGTTATTTGCAAGTACTTCTTCTGGTATCGCAGTGAGCTCACAGTGCCATAACAAAATACCATTGGGGGTATATCATCTTTAAAGAAAGAGGGACAGTAAAATACCATATCCCGGTTCTGTTTCCAAAAACTTAGCCAAGTTAGGGGAACAAGAGAAGGCCTGGGCTAGAATATTCAAATGCATATTATGTCGAAGGATTCCGGCTTTCTCTTATACATAGTGGGAATGAGGACAAGTTAGTATTATCTGTGGAAAGCTACTTTCTAGTATATACTTTAGGACAGATATTCTTTGGGATGCTATCCTTACAAGTAAACTAAACAAATGGATGCCGATGGGGTCACTGCTTCTGGAGCCTACCATCTACAACTCATTGTGAGTGGGGATGGGGTGGAAGTAAGGATACTGCCACATTTTTAGTTATTTTTTACAGCAGAGCCTGCGTCTCCATCATTCCAGCAAAGGACCAAAGGCTTCAACATATAAACTTTTGGATAAAATTGAGACCATGATATTCCATCTCTGGACCTCCAAATCCAAATTCTTCCAAATGCAAAATTTGTGAGTTACATCCAAATAGCCTCAAAAATCTAAGTTCAGTAGCATTTGTGCACTCTAAAGTACAAAATCTTATCTAAACATCTTCCAAATCAGATAGGGATGAGACTGGAGATAAAATTTATCCTAAGGTAAAATTTCTCTTCAGCTGTAAACTTGTGAAACTGGACAAATTATATGCTCACACAGTAGTAGGATGGACATAGGATAAATACTGCCATTCCAAAACAGAGACATTGGAAAGAAGGATAAGGTGAAAAGTTTCATGCAAATCCAAAATTTAGAAAGGTGGATTCCACTATATTTTAAAGCATGAGTGAGACCCTTTTTGGTTTGAGGTTCTCTTTCCAGATTCACTGGGGTAGCAGCCTCATCTCCATCACTCTGCCAGGTGAAGGTGTTACCCCCCAAGATTCCAAGCAGTCAGACCCCCAAGATTTTCCTGGGAGGGAAATCCAGTGCGTTGAAACTGAGGTTGTATCCCAGATAAAACACTTCTGAGTCACCTTCATTCCCTTCCTTCCTTCTATTGATTATAGTACATAATCAGAGGTGAATAGCTTTACGGACCGGTCCTGTAAGATGTAAGATGTCTAGTAACTTTCCTCCATTTTATTCTGTTTTGTCTATATCTTTAGTTTGAGCTTATAGTGTCTTTGATGTATTACACCAACTTTATTTCTGCCTTCTGTTAAAATGGGTGATTAAGACAATCAGTCATATCCATGTGCTCTTTATCAAACAGTGGTTAAGTTATACCTCTCTTACTCCTTTTGGAAAACGCCTCTTCTTTTTTATTTTATTTATTTTTGTTTGTTAGTTTTTTTCAATGTGGATAGGCTGAGAATTTTCCCCATGGATTACTCTAACTGTAAGTACTTCCCCAGATGCTTCATCTCCAAAAACCGTTATAATGATGGTGAGTGCTTCAACATACACATTTAGTGTAGGGCGCTTTCAGTAAAAATAGGTAGGAAACTAAACTGTAATAAAAATTTATTTAGAAGCTGGGAGTGGTGGTGCATGCTTGTAATCCCAGTACTTGGGAGGCTGAGACAGTATGATCTAGGTTTGCGACCAGCCTCAGCTACTTAGTGAGGCACTCTGCAACTTAGTGAGAGTCTGTTTCAAAATAAAGAATAAAAAATAGGACTGGGGGTGTAACTGGGAGGTAGAATGCCCCTAGGTTCAATCTCGAGTTCCACAAAAATAAATAAATAAATAAATATTTATATCATACATATCTTTAGTGAAAATACATTTTAGGAAATGTGTGTAATCTAAATTACTTTAAAATGTACTTTACTGACTATGACCTCAATTCAGATTTATAAAAGGTCATTACATTATAATTAAAGCTTTGGATTCCTTAATTACAGACATTTCTGTGTATACTTAAACATTTTTTTTTTCCACTTTGAAACTACTATTTTGCCACTCTGCTATTTGACTAGATTGAAAAAAAGGCAAATACTTCAAATGTTAAATGCATTTGAAATAATGTAATTAACAACCATATGATAATAAAGTAATTTTTAAAATTTATTTCAGTATTATTGTTAAATAAACAAAATATTTCACATCCTTCAACCACTGACTTATCTTTTACCTCCCCATGTCTCCCTGACCATAGGAAAACACTGTCCTATGGTCAGTGTGCATTATTCCCATGTACCCATGTGGGATTTTATTGCATAAATATGAATGGTGGGAAAGTAGATACCATGGATAGTCCATTCAGGGCCCCTCTTCAGGTCATCTGCAACCAAACTGATGACTTCAGCTTTCGGTATTTAATGGTTGTTGTTGCACAGTAACTGTGCCTTTCCTTCTATTATTGTGCAGGACCTTTCCTTGGCTTGGCTAATGCTGGGGTCCAGCCCTGGAAGGTGTAGGGGGTGTGTCGACAGGTGGGGAATGAGGCAAGGTTGCGAGAATACCACACCAGAGAACCTCAGGAAATGCATCTACTTTATTGTTCTCCAATATCTGTTTTTATAATTTTTACTTGACAGTGAAGCCTAACCTTGAGGCTACAAACAGGCAGACAGACAGACAGTTTGAGAAAGTAAAGTTATGTAATGAAGGTTAAGCAGGTGTTAAAGGGAGGGCCTTAACACCTTATCTGTTCTCAGGAAGACAGAAGGCTTTTTTTTTTTGTTAAACTCATATGCTTTTGTTCGTTTAGTCTGTGAAGCTCTGGGAAAGAAATGTAGGAGTAAGCAAGGACTGCATGTGTTTTGATAATGTTTATAAGTGATTATAGAATTTCTTATGTTGTTTGTCTGAAGGCACTATTTTTTCAGCTAACACAAAGAAATCACTATTTGTCCAGCCACCATTGTTTCTAAGAAATTTTCCCTATGATTAACATAAAAACAAAACCCAAAATACCCCAAATTTCCAGAATATAACATAATACAAAGCAGGATATGCCACGCACTCCTTTTTGGAATCAACTGCCTTGCAGGAATCCATTGGACCGAGCCTTGCTCAAGATCCAGTTATTAAGGAGCTGTGGCAGGCTAAAGATTGACTGATGCAGCTGTCTCCTTCCTTACCCTCCTTGACTCAATGTGGAATATGCTGAAAGACTATCTGAGCTGCAGAAATACTGATAGGATAGACTGAGACCACAGTTGCAACCATATTGCAGCTTCTCACTTTGCCCAATTCTGCTTTTCTCACTTGCTATTGGTACATTTTCCTATAGCAATCCTTTCTAAATCTTTTGTAAGCAATTGCCCATCTTATAGTCTGCTTCTAGAAAACTCAACTGAATAAAAAACATAAATATATGTTATTGTTTTGTGTGCCTTAAAATTTACATAAATTAAATTATATTGCTTTATTCACTTGTTATTTTGAAAATAAAAATATAAATACAAATCAGCATAACTGCAGTATAGAATATGATTCTATGAATAAACCATGATATATGATTTATTTATTTATCTCCCTACACAGAAACAGTGTATTCCACTTTAGTTATTATAATTATTACTTCAATGAGACATTCTTTTGTTTTGTACATATAGGATATAGGAGGTTTTTTTTTTTTCTGCAATAGACATCATGATGGACATTATTCATTGAGATATTACATAATGCTACAAGTTACCCTCCACTTTCCAGTAACCCTTTAAAGTGGTTGCATAGTCACCAAAATATCTTGCTAAAAATCAGCATATTAGTCTATAAAGATGAATGATGGAATTGTATTTCTTTAAAATTAGAATACTGCCATTTGTTAGAATAAGCATCTTTTGAATGGTTTCCTATTTTTTTCCTCTATTCATTAATATTTTCTGCTTTAAAATTGCTTATCCTTGCCATATTTCTATTGTGATATTTGTCTTATATTAATTTATATATATTCTTTGTATATTAGAATCAACTATGTTGGTTACATTCCAAATGTATTGCTTTTCACTATTTTTATTGTAGATTTTGTTATTTAACTTTTTTGTGTGTGGTACTAGAGATTGAACTCAGGGGCATTCTACCTCTGAGCTATACCCCCAGCCCTATTTTTTATTCTTTATTTTTAAACAGGGTCTCACTAAGTTGTGGAGTGCCTCACTAGGTAGCTGAGGCTGGCGGCGGAACCGGATCATCGAGTCTCAGGCTCCCAAATGCTGGGATTACAAGCATGTACCACCATGCCCAGCTGTTATTTAACATTTTTAGTGAAATGCAATAAAATATATTAATACTTGTCATAAATTTTTTATTTATATTCTATGTAAGAAATTACCTTTAATGAATGACAGTAAAAAGTTTTGTGCTAAAATTTAAATTGTTTCCTTTTAAACTTTGTTAAGCCTATATTGGCTTGTTCATTAAATTAAGAGGGTATAATGTAGAATTTGTTGTTCTTCTAACATTTATACCAAAGTATGTCTTCTGAATGGTTTGATTTGTTATCTGTCACAAATTTGGCTCCTCCATTTATATTTATTTTTATTTGGTCTCTTACAGGGCTTATCATTCTATTTCACATGTATCTTTGTTGGTTTCTGTATGCATATTCTAGAACATTTAAGTATGCTAATACAAGTATTATATTATTCTGATTTTTACTTTTTGTTAAGTGTTTAATATTAATTTATAAGTTCATACTAGTTTAGTCTGAGCTTTCTACATTTTTAAAGAACAGGTTTGAGGTTTGATGAGATGTTTTAAAAGATAATTGTTTTTTTGTCAAACATCCTTAGCAGTCAAGGAATTGCAAATAAAAACTACACTGAGAGTCCATCTCACTACAGTTAGAAGGCCAATAATCAAGAATACAAACAATCATAAATTATGATGAAAATATGAAGAAAAAGTACTGCTTATGCATTGTTGTTGGAATTATAAATTAGTACAACCACATTGGAGATCAGCATGAGATTCCTCAAAAGACAGGAAGGGAGCCAACATATGACTCAGGAAAATCACACCTTGGTATCTTTCCAAAATAATTAAAGTTAGAATACTATATAGGGTTACATTCATGCCCATCTTTATAACAGCACAATTCACAATAGCTAAATTATGGAGCCAAACTAGGTGTCCACCAATAGATGAACAGATAAAGAAAATGTGATACATACATACAATATAGATTCACCAGATATAAAGAAGAAGAAAGTTATGTCATTTTCAGTAAAATGGATGGCACTGGACAACTACATGCAGAAAGCGATCAGCCAGACTTAGAAAATAAAGAAACAAATGATTTCTTTGATATGTCAAAGCTAATGAGAAAATAAGAAAGGAAAGACTTTTTGAAAATGTGGAGAAGGATTAGTGGAATAGTAGAAGGAATTTAGGAGAGGCAGAAAGGAGGAAAGAAGAGAAAAGAGATGTGCAGGGAAGGAAACAGAACATGTAATGCTACCTATGTTTTTGAAGGTATCATAAATCTCACTGTCATGCAAGACTGAGAGGGGAGAAGTAGGGAAGAAACCAGACCAAATAAAGTTATGTGCATATATGAATATGTCACTATCAATCTTACTGCACATACAACTGCAATGTTCCAATAGAAAATTATAAAACTAAAATTATTATTTTAAGTTGCCAAATTTATCAGTGTATGTATTCATTTTCAGTAACTCAATATTATGTTGGGAAAGTGTATTTCCAAATAAGTAAATATATTCTTCAAAGTCTAACACAGTGTAGAATAAGACCATCAATATCATCTTTTTTGTTCTACATGCCACAAAGCCCTTTTGTGTTATTGGTTGATTGATTAGCCAATGTAATTTATTCATGTTAAGCTTATAATTGTGGTATTGTGGTGTAGATTCTTAGCTTTTTGTTGTTGTTGTTAAACCTTCTTTCTTACTATGTTTGGTTTGCAATAACCCAGTGTCATTGACTGGTGGCTTATAAGAAGCAGAAACTACACTAAGATTCCATCTAACCCCCAATAAAATGGCAATCATCAAGAATACAAACAACAATAAATGCTGACAAGAATGTGAGGAAATAGGAGGTCTTATACATTGTTGGGGGGATTGCAAATTAATGCAGTAGCTATGGAGATCAGTGTGGAGACTTTTCAAAAAACTAGGAATGGATCTATACACTATACCTACCCATGAATATCTTTCCAAAAGGATTGAGATCATAACATTATAGCAATACATGCATATCCATGTTTATAACAGCACAATTCACAATAGCCAAATCATGAAACCAACTTAGGTGTTCATCAACAGAGGCATGGTTTACAAAATTATGAGATATACACTATTCATCAGTATTTTTGCAGCTATAACCTAAAGATTGACCACATAACTTAGAGGAAAGAAGATTTATTTTCTTATGGTTTCAGGTTCAGTCCATGTGAGGCTGGGGACCAGGGATCCCAGGGCATGGTGGAGGGAGGCAGAGGGAAAGCACATGGGTTGTGCTCATTACAACAGGGAAGTAGGAAGAGAAAGCCAGGGAGGAGGATCCATATATATAATCCCCCGCCCCCAGGGACCACCTCCTACAGGCACACCCCACCCCCCTCCCAGCTACCATCAGATAAATCCATTATAATGCACTGCCAGGATTACAACCTTCATAACACGATTATATCAACCCTGAATATTAATAAATGAGCTCTTTAGGGGCCATTTGACACCTAAATATAATATACACAAAATGAAATTCTACTCAGCAATAAAGAACAAAATTATCTCATTTGCATGAAAATGGATAGAACTAGAGAACATTATTTTAAGTGAGATTAGCCAATCACAAAAAGTGAAGGGCCACATGTCTTCTCTCATATTTGGAAGCTAGGGAGTAATCAGGGTACATGATGTACTGTAGATAATGAAAGAGAAACTCCAGTGGAAAGATTGAGGAAGTGTAGGAGAGGGTAGTGTTGGCGGGGGGGGGGGGAATCATTGACGGAAACAGTGCCACTGAAGTTGCATACATATGTGAAATTACTAATACCAATCTCAATATCATGTGTGCAGAAGGGAAGGGAATGAGAAGGGAGCCAGGGGGGAATTTAAGTGCTATGTTGCATGTATGTCCCTGTCACAATGAACTACATAATGATGTGAGATTACAATGCACCAATAAAAGTATTTAAAAATAAGCAGAACTTTATTTCTCATAGTTTGAAAACTAGAAATTTGGAATCAAGGTATGGCAGATTCCAAATCAGGTTTAGTGAGGGCTCTCTGAGGTTGCTGGTTCCATTTTCCTTGTATCCTCACATGAAAGAAAGATGACTAGCTGACTCTCTAGCCTCTCCTTTTGAGGGCACTAAACACATTCGTGAAGTCTCCATCCTCATGACTTAATTACCTCCCAAAGGTCTCATCTCCTAACACCATCACTTTGGGGATTAGGATTTCAGCATACATATTCTGGAGGGATATAGTACCTTCCTTGCAAAGTACATTTTGGAAATTCATGGAACTAAATAATCTGGCCTTTCAGAAATATGACGTGTATCAGAGGGGCCAAGTTTACAGAGACCATGGACTAAAGTTGTTTGAACATCACTTTCAGTATGACTAAGTTATAGACAGAAATCTTGCTGACTGTAGACCTCCAGTGCCCCTTTGCTTAGAGTATTTACTTTAGAAAACTTGTCATTGTAAATGCTTTCTCTGCCTTGTTGAAATATAAATCTCCATTCAGCCTTTTGTCAGTTTTACAATCCAGGATTGCCTTTCTCAGGGGCCTGAAGGCCATCCCTTGGAAGTGTAATCATGAAGAAACTCTGTGCCTCTATCAGTCTCTGTGACAGAATGGGAGGCTAATTTCCATCAGCACCAATTAGTGAGCACAGATAACTTAATCACTTTGACCAAGCTCTTCCCTAATCTCTCACTAGCTTATCCACTACCAGTGCTTAAAAAAATCTCCTCCTCTTTGTCTCAGTGAAATTGAGTTCATTCTCTCTCTCTCCTGTTATATGAGTCTTGAACTAATTCTTTCCTTCCTATTTAAATTATTTGGTGTCATTTCCCTGACACTTGTCATCACAGACAGGTTACTCTAGATGGAGGGAAATCGACATGATGAGACAGTTTTCTTTTGCAAGGGGCAATTTCAGGGAGGGATTCAGCTGTGATCTCTCAGTAGTCTGCACATCTAACAGTATGGGGTTTGAGGGCTTCTCTTCTGCAGGGTGAGATCTGGGCACAGCAGCAGGCATCTACCACATGGGCATTACAAGAGACTTAAGGCAGTCAGTTGCCCTGACTTCCCATAACCATGCACATTAAAAGAAATGTCCCCAACAATGTCATTTCATATATTAATTTACATGGTATATGTTGTGTTTTGTATGTTTGTTTGAGGTGCTTGGGATTGAATCCAGAACCTCCTGCATGCTAAGCTCTTGCTCTACCACTGAACTACATGACCAGTCCAAGACTTTATGTTGTTGTTGGTATTGTTTTTAATCATTCAGAATATTTTTAAGCTCTCTCTAAATGTGGATGATCATCTTTGCAGTTTATTATACCTTTGTGTATTCTATATCTATGCTCCTAAGGCTATATTCCTTTTACCCAGTCAATAGATCACTTACAGCTTCTCTTAATTTCTTGACGAAACTTACTACTAGATGTCCAATTAAAATTAAAATGCAAACCCAAATATGTTCAGTCAATAATTTTCTTTAGGACCAGGTGTTGTTACAACCAGGATATTCTAATATTTAATATGGTCATACTCATCACCATATTGTGGACAAATCTCTCAAAGCCAACATAAAACTTTTCTTTTATTGATCCTTCCTTGACCACAAATTCCATGGACAAGTATTTGGTCTGAGTTAATATAAATCTCCAGTTGGCCAATGTTTGTATGAAGCACGTTAATACAGCCAGGATAGCCTGGATCTTCAGAATAAGCTTTCAGATAGCCTAGAAAATAATGGCAAGGAGATGAAATAAGGTAGTGTAATAAATGCCTTTCTTCACATGGTAATTTGAATATTAAAACTCTTTTGTCCTTAAATATTTTTACTGAAAAATAACATTCATTGAGAGACATCAGCAAATCACAAGTACACAGCTTCTTTCCTTACCAAATTATGGACACATGTATGTAATATCATATATATGTAAATGAATAAACTATTAGTAAAACATCCAGAAATCTCTCTTGCCTCCTCTTAGTCGTTAACTTCATTGTTTTATCAAACATAATGACCCTTTTTGAAGAGTTTGTACCATAAATAGCATCATATGATATGATATCCATCTTATTTGGCTTCTTTAGCTTAAAATTATGTTTGTGATACTGATTCATATTGTGCTCATTGAAATTCATATATATCATTTCTTTGTTTTGAGTGTATTCAAATTCTCTGCTAGCTCTTTTGAAGTAGCCAAGTAATTATTGTCAATCATAGTTACATTATTATAATATAGAAAATTTGAAGTTCACTCTTATCTCCAAATGCATCCGTGTATGACCTGGTTTCTCCTCAGATCATATAACTCTTATGACTTTTTCAAATTATTTTCAACAAAGTCACAGAGAACATATGTTGAAGAAGGCAAAGTCTCTTCAATAAATGGTACTGGATATCCACATGCAGAAGTAAGAAATTATACCCTCTCTCTCACAATAAATAAAATTCATTTTAAAGTGGCTCAAACATTTGAATATAACACACAAAACTATGAAACTGGTAAAAGAAACACACCTTCAGAACATTGGACTAGGTAAAGATATTTTGGGAGTATGAATTCCCAAAGCACAAGCAACAAAAACAAAAATTATCAAATGTTGTTTCATTAAACTGTTTCCAAACAGCAAAGAAAATGATAGACTGAAGAGACAACCCAAAGAATGGGAGAGGATATTTGCAAACTATTCATATAACAAGAGATTAATTCCAGAATCAATGAGAAACTCAAAGTATGAGAGAGAGAGTTAAATGGAAACAATGAATTATAATTTCAACACAGTTGAAATGTCATTATCAAAAAGGAAAAATAAAAAATGGTAGCTAGGATGTGTAGAAAGGGAAATATTTGTATACTCTTGGTGAGAATGTAAATTAGTACAGCCATTGTGGAAAATAGTATGGTTCATCCTCAAAACATCTATAAATAGAACTACAATATGATCCAGCAATACCACTACTGGGTATATACCCAAAGAAACTAAAGTTGATATGTCAAGTAGACAACTGCAGGTGTATATTTATTTCAGCACTGTCTGTAAGAGCCAAGATATGAATCAACCTAAGTTTCTATTGATGAATGAATGGTTAAATGCAATAGATATACATAATGGAATATTATTCAGCCATGAAAATATCTGTCATTTGCAACAGCATGGATAGAACTAGAAGACATTACATAAAGTAAAATAACTCTCATGCACAAAAAGACAAATACTGCACATCCTCACTAACATGTGGAAGCTTAAACATTGATCTCAAAGATGTAGGGAATAGAATAATGGCTACTGGAACCTGGGAAGAGTTGGGAGACAAATGAATGGAGAAGGGTAATTAATGCAGACAGTGATACAGTTGGAGAGAGGAGTGAACTTCAAATTTCCTATATCATATTAGCATAACTATGATTGACAGCAATTAGTTGACTACTTACAAAGAGCTAGCAGAGATTTCAAGTGCACTCAAAACAAAGAAATGATACACATGTGAGGCAGTTGATTTGCCAATTATTCTTATCTGATTATTACATATTATAAAAGTATATTGAAATATCACACTAAATCCCTTGGCTAGGTATACTTATAATGTGTATGTGTGTATGTACACAGTATGTATTCACACACACAAACATGCGTGCGCGCACACACACACACACACATATTACAATGCACCAAGAAAAAAATATAAAAAAAAATATTTGAACTTCTTGTTGGAATCTGAGGTGATTTATTAAATAATGTCCTAGCTATTATTTAAATTTTCTTTTAAAAGTAGACTAGAATATTCTGGAACTTCAACTTGGGTACTTGATGCATGCTGTACAGTTTCTGGTTTGTTAACTACTCAATGACCTTATTTAGTAGTTGTATTGACAATTTGTTATTCCAATATTTGCTTCTGTTTTGGGCTGACCAAAAACTGATTATTGAGAGAAATTCTGGACCTGCTAATTCATATGCTGACCCTAGAAAAATGTGTGGTAACTGCTTTTTGGTCACAATTCCTGGTCATGAGTTTTTATGAGCATGTCATCCTTGCCCTTCACCCAGTTGATTTCAAAAGCAGATGGTTCTATATTACATCAATAAAATAGAAGAATATCCTGACTACACATTCTTGACAGGCCAGACCACCTTGAACTCTCCAATGCCATCACATATCAAAATATCAGTCGTGGGAAATAATAATCATAAAAACAGATATGTGAGCCATTTATCTGACTGAAGATTCGCCTCACACTTTTAGAGCAAATTAACCTGTGGGTGAGACAATATAATGTAGTGAAAATGGATGTGGACTGGAGCAAGACTGCTTGGGTTAGAAATGGGATTAAGTTACTTGAATGCTGTGTAAAGAAGCAACTCCACTGTTTCTTCTTTTGCACATGTTTCCTCTTTTGTAAAAACACAATAGGGTTGTTTTAAGGAGCGAATTCATGAGTACAAATAAAGTATTTCAACTCCTATGCCATAGAAAGTTCCACAAATTTAGCTGCTTCCTGTTTGATTTTATACTTTATGCCCTTAACTTAACCAGCTTTGGAATTCTTCAACAATTGATTATAACTTGCATGGCCTGGATATCTTCTTTGTTCACTGCTAACCCTAACTCATTAGAACCCTTCATATAATTGTCATTCAGTAAGTACTGAACTTGGTGAATAGATGAATTTTTCCATAAACTCCAGATTTCTCCATGTGCTATGTCATTTATCAGCATTTTTGAGGGGTCTAATAAGGAGATATAAAATGGGATATTGCAGTTATCGGGGCACAATGTCAAGAAAATTTATACAGCTTTTACTTTGGGTAAGTTTATAGAAAATATCTCCAAGTCTCAATTCCAGAAAGATGTTATCCTTTTTCTTAAAAAGAAAAATGAGTGAACCACAGAAATGCAGGAATGGATGGCTTTAAAGAAACCTTCAAAATTGCAGAAATTGAAGTGGTGTGTTTAGGAATGGAGGATGCATTTGGAATCTAAATGTATAAAAAAGAAAACTAAACTTCAGGCACTAATACTTATTCATTGGACTACTGTAAGGAGACAAAAAAGTTAAATTTAACACACACACACACACACACACACACACACACACACACACACAAGCTAACATACATGCATAGGTACACCCTCCAATGTCTGTGATTCTAATTACATTCTAATTTGTTACTCAGGAAAAAAAAATGAGAACTTTTATAACTGCCTTTTGCAGTAATACTAGATTATACTTGCTATAAAAACCAGCATCTGCCAAATTCAAATCTGTGATTAATGCTAATGCCAGTTGCCACATTGTCGGCATACGGTGCACCTGCACACACGTTTCTGACGACAGGCACCATATATTACCTTCAAATCAGCAAGGATTGTTTCCAAACTTGGAACTGATTTCACATATATTAAAACTCTTGGTGTAAGTATGTGTTGCAAACTAATGCCAACCCACCTTGAAAGTCCACATTTTAAAAACAATGAGGGAAACTAACTGCACTTTACAAAATTCCCAGTCTATTGCTGTAGCTTACGTAGTATGGGTTTGGTTCTACAATCAGGAGGATCTTGGATGGGTTATGACTATTATTTTCTTTTTGATTCTCACTGCAAGAAATTTCAGAAAGAAAAAGAGGAGATGTTTAGAAAAGTATTAACAATATACTCCTACTCTGATGAAATATTAACAGAGTGATAATATTTTACCCTAGTTAAAATATTTATGTAGTACCCTCACTGTTTTGAAACTGTGTCTTTTGAAACCTTATCTCATGTTGTATTCACTACCACATTAAATATTTTACGTCCTCTTTTTTTATAGGCAAGTAAGTTGAGAATCTATATATATAATCTAACAAATATCACGTGTGTTATATGTTCCCTGGTTTTCTGTTATCACTGGAACCCATACTTCAGAGAGGATTCTAAAGAATGTTATAGATTATAAATTTTATGGAGCTTTCTCTGACTAGGGGAGCTCAAGTAGTCAGAGAATAATGCCTGGGTAATGATGATCACCTGGTAACCATTTCTTATCTTTAAACTGGTACCATTGGTGGTGGTGTTGATATGTTATCATGAATATTCTAAGTTAAGTGACCATGGATACACATAAAGAAGCCAAATAAAAATAAAATAGTAAGCATTTAACTAGGAGGGCCACTGTCCCTGAGTTTGAGAATATCTGGTCACCTAAGCTGGGTGTAGATTTTCTCAGGTAACAAAAGCCCAGCCTGGCAATACAGATCAGGAATAGAGTAGTTGCCCAGCATGGATGAGACTCTGTTTTCCATCCCCAGCACAGCAAAAACAAACAAAACAATAACTTAATGCATCTGAAACTTGCCATAGTAGCTATCTGACAAAAAGTAATCATGTGAAATAAATTTGTTACTGAGCTCTGGTCTCAAAGTGCAAGCAAATAAAACAGGGATCATGCCAACCAGTTATTAAATTGAATAGTTTACATCTATGAGTCTTCTTTCTGTTACAAGGCATAGCTACATGCGATAACCCACTTAGACTTAGGAAAGGGAATTCCATTTGGAATTTCATGTTTTAGTGCAGAGGTAAATGAATTATAGCCTACTGGCCAGATTTTGCCTCTGTGATCCAAATAAGGCCACATGTAGGTAATCTGTCTCTACACTCTCTGTGGCTCCTTTTGTGGCATAATAGCAGAGTTGCACAGTAGTGATAGATATCTTTGGGCCCATGTCACCAAAAACATAAACATTTTAGCTTTTTATGGAGAAAGTTTGACTCTATATTTTTTTTAGTTGGAGCATTGTAATTATACATCATAGTGAAATTTAGAGCGATAAACACACAACAAATGCTGTTCCCACCCTGCTTCCTCTCACTCATATACAGTCTTTACATTGATACAAGTAACTGTGTGTATGAACAAAGGATTATTTGAATAGTTACTATCATTAGACTTGATTTAAATGGTCACTTGTGATTTAGATGGGGTTACTAATATCACCATATGACCATCACTCTCTCTCTCTCACACACACACACGCAAAATAAGAAAAAATAAATACTAATTGAAAACATCCTCACAGACAAATCAAACAATAATCCCTGATGGACATAAAATTAACCATCATACTAGTCAAATTTCTCTTCCAACAGGAATACAATCCCTTGTTATATAATTAGGAACCTTTATTTTTTCAGTTATACCAAATGTTTATCTTCTTTATTCTCTCATGTTCCCTTTCATACATCGAAGATACTGGTCGCTTAGCATGTATTTGCAATGTGGTAGTTGCATATAGCAACTGAGGAACATTCTGTAATTTGAAATATCTCATGTCACTCTTACATTTATATATTATTTGTGTAGATATAACATGCATGCAGAGTGACTGTAATTATTTATTAATTCTTTAATTATTAATTATGAAATTATTTAATAGATGTGTATGGAATGCTAGACCTGAGATATTTTCTTTTGATGAAAAACTGTATTAAATGAACTTTATAATAAAAATCTAGCTTCATTAAAGTAATTTAACTTAAAATTAATACTCACTATTAAATTTGAATTGTAGCTTATATTTCATTGGTCAGTTTTAAAATTTGTAATGAAAAGTTACATTTGATAACAGATTAAAATAAAGATGTAAATGTTTAACTCACACTTAAATTTAAATTTCAAATAAAATATCTTAATATTTACAAACCTTTAAATAAGTTTGCAATTTATTTTTAGTTGGCTAGATAATTACTGTCAACATAACAAAAATACATTAAAATCTTGATTACAGAATGTAGTCGTGGTGCTGAAATAAAGTTAAATTATAAAATAATATGTGATAATTAATTAACTCTTTTTTCTAATCAATCAATCTGATCATCATCCTTCCATCAATAGGTAAATTTGGTCTCTGATATTTTGTGACTTCTACTGACTTTCAGTCATGAAAGCTCTACATGATTTTATTTTTATCTCGTATTTATCAACCTAGAAGAACATAACAAGTCTTCATTAGTTTGGTCTCTGATGTTCAACTGTTCAGATCTATACTGAGTGAACTTTCTTTGTATCTTCGTGTCAGTCACCAAAAATGTTAGTGAAATTCTGTTCACATGAATGGACTGAAACCCTCATCAGAGTACCAGCAGTTGCATCTTTTCCCAGCTATTCAGGTTCTGATGGTGAACCTCACCTCTCTGTAGCTGATTTCTTCACCTGTGTGGTTGGGTGTCTTCAGCCACCACACAAGACAGTTACTGTGCTGATTCTATGAATGAGTAATTCTGTGAATAAGTAAATGCATCTGGCACTGTACATGGTTCATGCCAGCCTCTTCCCAAAATGGTGATATTTTATCCCTTGAACCTCAGAATAATAAAATTGATTTTATTCAGTACTACATTTAATATATAGTGGAACTAAGATGCTGAAAAGATGGTATTCGATGTCATGAAGTTAAAGCATACTGGATAATATTTGATATCATGAAGTCAGGGAATGATGGGTCCCTCATACATGATTAACAGGACAATGATGATAAGATGTGTGGTCTTTGGGGTCAGAGATCCATGTTTGACTCCAGTCTTGGTCACTTACTAGCTATGTGACCTTAAACAAGAAATTTAAGCTCTCTTAGTTTAATATGCCCAAGTGTCAATTGGAGCCAAAAGAAGCTTTCCCTAAAATGTGTGAGGATTAAACATCATAGCATAAAATATTGCCTATATGTATATGATGTATGTGTTTTTATTATCCTGCTTCTCAACTCTGTGCTTGCACTGCATTCATCATAAACTTTTTAGTAGTAGGGATATTTCTTTCAAATAAAATTTCATGTGGAACCCCAATGCAATTAATATGTAACACATAAGGAAGAGCTGTGACTGAACTGGAATAAAGCCAGGCTGTGTCTTGGGATGTGGTTCTTCTCCTTCCTCTCCACTATCAGGGCTGCCCCTGAAGGCATTTTCTTTGAATCTTAAGGCTCCAGGAAACAAGGTTTGAAATAAATGTCCTAAAACCATTTTACTTGTTACATCATTGCATACATCTCCATATGAAATGATCTGCAGTGGAAGCTTTTTGCACGCGGCAGTCCTGACAGCCCAAGTGGAGAAGAATTTTCCATCTGCCTCTGTCAGTAACACTGCACATCAGGAACACTTCTCCCCGCAACGCCTCTGCTTGCCTTTCCTCTCTCATCCTGTTCCAAGGCTTGACTGATAAAGCATCTGGCTTCATGATGACCTTGACTTACCTTGATTCAGTCTCACACTCAGGCAAGAACATTCTGAGACTCTACATGTCAGGCTAATGGCCAGATGTGCACACCCCATTTAAATGCCAGCTGGACTTTCTCGAGTTTACAAATGCTAGAGCAGCATTTTACACACCTACAGTTTTATAGCTTTTCAGACAAGTCTCGATTTTTGCCAACTCTGGCATTTTTCGGTTAACAATGTATTTTCTCTGACAGTCCCATTGAAAGCAAGTGGAGCTTAGCACCTTTCAACTCTGATATTGCCTTTGGCTCTCACATAGACGTCTGTCATTGCAGCTTCTATTTTGGGGTTCAGGAGATGCACAGGGTTTGGAAGACAGTACTGTGCTCGTAATAAACATAAATCAGGTCCTGTCATTCTGCTCTTCTCTATCCTCCACTGGTTCCCATCAGTTATACTCCAAACTCTTTCTCCTACCTGAAAAAACCTACATGAACTGATCTCCCTGCTCCTACAACAGCATCTAATACCATGATTCTCCTTCTCACTGGGCTCTGTCCATAATGGCCCTGCTTCTGTTTCGCTACCACCCAGAGCATACTTCTGCTGCAAATAGTTTAAGCTAACGGTTTCCTTGTCTGGTATATTGCTCCTTCCAATGTCACGTGACCGCTCCTTCATGTCACTCAGATTTCTGTTTGAATATCACTTTCTCAAAAAGATATTTGCTGCCAGGCGTGATGATGCATGCTTGTAATCCCAGTACTTGGGAGGCTGAGATGGGAGGATCCGGGTTCGCGGCCAGCCTCAGCTAGTTAGTGAGGCTCTCCGCAACTTAGTGAGACCGTGTTTCAAAATAAAGAATGCAAAATAGGTCTGGGAGGATAGCTCAGAGGTAGAATGTCCCTGAGTTCCATCTCTAGTACCACAAAAAAAAAAAAAAAAGATATTTGCTGACTTCCTAACTGACATTAATCACTGAACAACTTTCTGAGGCATAATGCTAATTCTGTGTAAGCCACAATTGTATATCCTTAATTTTAAAAATTATATTGGGGGGGGTGTTTCCTTGTCTCTCCTTCTTAGAATACACATTTGATGACTTTAGGAAACTTTAATATTTAGTTTTCCACTCCATCTCCAGAGTGCAAAACAGAAGTTGATAGTTGAATATTCAGTAAAGTTTTGTTTAGTTAGGATTTCATTAACTCTTTATGCTTTCAAATTTTCAATGTCCCTACTCCCATAAAGTCAAATATTTTACTTTAGTATTAAATCAAATATGGGAAATTTGCTGATATGTGGATTCACCCAATCTCACCTGATGATCTTTCCTTTTGACCACATACAATTGTATTGACCAGCTCTCTGGGGGTAGGTGTGACTCCTTCTACCTAGTACAATGTGAGTGGAAGTGAGCTCCCTTGGTTTGAGTTGAGACAAGGAAACGTCTCTCCCTATTCTCCTATCTCCTTCATTTGAAGCATTAATTGCCTAGAGGTTGTGTGCTGAAATGGGTGCTCAGATGGAACAACACTGTACAGGAGAGTCATTGCGCTGAACACAACTGCCATGGAGAGCCGCTCAACCCACACTGATGTTAGTTTGGGTGAAAAATACATTAATTTATCTGTTACATTAGTTATATAGCCTGAACGTGACCTATCCAGGATAATGAATCTGTGCAGAGTATAATTATAATGCACCAATAAAAGTATAATGAAGCAAAAAGAAAGGAGCAAGAGTCCAGAGACACCCAGAATGAAGGTCAGTCTAAGTCACTTGATCTATCTGAGACTCTACAAAATAGAGATAAAATGTGGAACTTAGATAAATCCTTCTTTGTGGTAATTCATATAAATAATTGGGATAGGAAGTGTTCATTAAATTTTATTTTAAGGTGAAGATGTCTAGAAATAGGCATTTGACCAGTATCCAAAATTTAAATACAACGTTGAATCCCCTCCTTGCATCCAGACCTTTGTATGATGATGTATGGAGGTATTCCAATACTCGCCATTTATTTCTTTTACAGTTGACATTGATTATACCTTTAGATGCCAGGAGATATTCTAGGAACACAGTGTGAATTAAACACTTTTTCTTCCAAAACAGCTCTTAGTTTATGTTGATGATGGGCCTATTCATAGATAAACTTGATGAATCATAACAAAGATAATAAATATGATGACAAAGATAGGAACCCTTACACACTGTTGATGATATTACAAATTAGTATAGCTGCTATGAAGATCAGTGTGGAGGTTCCTTAAAAGTATAGGAATGGAACCACCACATGACCCAGACATACTGTGCCTGGGTATCTTTCCAAAGAAATGGAAGTCAGAATATTACATATATATTCATATCCATGTTTATAGCACCATAATTCACAACAGTAAAACTTTGGAGCCAGTCTAGGTGTCCATCAAAAGAGGAATGGCTTATGAAACTGTCATATATACACATAATACAATTTTACTTGACCATAAAGAATAAAATTATGTAATTTTCTGGAAAATAGATGGAATTAGAGATTATGTTAAATGAGATTAACTAGTCTCAGAAAGTGAAAGGTCATATATTTTATATGTAGAAGCTAGAGAGTGATTGAGAAACAAGACCTGCATGAGCCATCTCTTCTGAACATCACATCATCACATGCACATTCAGCACTCCTATCTCCCAGATGAAAGGGAGCTTTCTAAAGGAATGGCGGCTGTGGAATCAGACAGACCTGGAGATGGATATCACCTCCATTATTTGAAGCTTTTTGTCTTCATTTTTCAGTCTATTACATATTAAATAAGGAAAGCAATATTTATAAAAGCAATATATTGGAATTTATACTCATTGAGAAAATTTATTCATCAAAAATAGGTATTTCATTTTGAAAAAGCTTTATTTGCATTCTCCATTCCATAGATACTCTTCCTCAGTTTTTACTCTTATACTTTTTTTAACTCAAATCATTTTTTATTTCTTTGGCTGACAATTACTCCCCCCTCTTTTGTATCATGCTTTCTCCCTAACTCATTCCATTTACGCTGTATCTTACTGAAATTATAAAGTAAATCATGTCAGATATGGTGGTACATACCTGCAATCCCAGTATTTGAAGCTGAGATGGAGAAATTATAGGTGTTGTAACATAGCAATATCCTGTCTCAAAACACACAAACACACACACACACACACACACACACACACACACACACACACAGAGCCAGGCATGGTGACTGTGATGGTTAGTTTGGATTGTTAATTTGACTGGATTGTAATACACCTTAGATTATGTGACTTTGAATGTGTTGATGAAATGATTGGTTTATGTATGAGCGGATTGAAAAGGAAGTCCACCCTAAATGTGGGAAGCACTCTTCTGATAGGGCCAGGACTTGAATAAAATAAGAAGGTGCATGAATATATACACGTTTTTTCCTGAAGAAAGTGCCATCTGTTCTCTGAGATGTCAGCCTTCAGCTCTTACAACTGGACTAACTGGACTTTCACCACTGTTTCTCCATAGAGCTTCCTAGCCTTTCAATCTTATACTGGAACTGAATTAGTGGGGTACGTTCTGAGTCTCTGGCTCTTAGTGGTGGCTACGATTCTGAGTCTCTAGCTCTTGAATTGCTTGAATAGCTGCTAGTTCCTCCAGCTCTATGTGTGCAGTTGGCCACTTGGGTCTATACTGCTTTGACTATAAAATTATTTGATAAATCCCTTTTTACCATATATGTGTTCTCTGAGTTTTGTTACACTAGTGATCTTTCACCAATACAGATTTTTGTACCGAGAGTGGGGTTGCTACTATAGCTAAGTCTGAGCATGTGTACTGTAACTCTTTGGAACTGGTTTGTGAGAGGAAATTGGAAAGGCCAGAATGTGGCTATAAAGGCAGATGGTAGACACTGTGTTCAGGAGATTTTTGAAGGAAAAAAAGAACTCCATAGGAAAGCGAAGTAGAGGCCACTTAAGTTACATTTTGACAAAGAACATTTCAGCATTTTGACCATGTCCTGAAACCATGTGAGGTTGAATTTAAAGACAATGGACTGAGTAAACTGGTGGAGAAATTATCAAAATAGAAAAATATCCAAACTGTGATATGAATATTGATGTCCATATTCAGAAAATTGCACATTGAATTTCAATATCAGAAAGTAAAGCCAAGTGACTTCATAGATTTGCACTCTGGCCAGAAAGGCATATGTAAAGCTGGGGCACAGAGAGATGGTTCTTTGAAAGAAAGTAAGATGGCTGAAGGGAGGTCAAATGCTTTTATTAGTAATAAACAAAGGAATGTGGCATTGCTGGAGGCAGGCTAACCACCACCTTCCAAAGCAGGAGATGGGTTCTGCCTTGGTAAAGATGGAGGTGAGCCAGTGGCAATGATTAAAAAGGGCATGACCACCTTTACTGTTAGTGGTCTGTCTCAGCCAAAGTAATGCTGGCTTTTATAGAAAAAGGGGTCATGGAGGCTTCTTCCCAGATTTCAGAGGAAGACCTTGGAAGACAGGTATCATATGGCAGTGTCAGAATTTCTGAAAACAGGTCAAAATGAGAGAATTTGTGAAGCTGTGAGGGTGAAGCCAAGGTTTTAAGAAAAAAATTAAAACAAACTAGATTTAGAATTGCCATAAATTTTGAACAATTGTGAGGAAAGGCTATACGCTGCAAGACAAGGAGTCAGACTGGAAGAGGCAGTGAACTGCCCATTGTACTTAGCCTGGCCACAGGGGAAGAACTGCAAAGGCCTCTTGCAGATGGCTTCTCACCACCATGTGCCCCAAATGGAACTGCAGGATCAAATGCTTTCCCTGCCAGATTTTGTTACTGTTTTGGTCCTATTCCTTCTTTCTATGGTCCTATTCCTCCCTTTAGGAATGTAAGTGTTTTCTCTTTGCCTTTGCATATTGGATGCATGTAACTTGCTACTTTGAAAGGCCAATATATTGGTCACAAACTCTGATTCTGCTATGACACTCCACCCTCAAAAGTTCAAGTTTATTTTCCTTCACAATGGTCTTGGTGAGAATTTTTTTAAATGGATTAAGAATAGCGTGAAATCTTCAGATTAGATCTTTGACAATGGGGTGAAGTTTTAAGTGGAAAGGAGTATCAATGAAACTTCTGACCAGAGTGATTCACTTATATTCACTTCCAAAGAGCTTGGTAAGAAGAGCTCTGGAAGTAAGTTCTAATTGGTACATGTTTAGGCTCTTGCAAAGCCAAGTGGGTGCAAAGGATTTTCCTGAGGAAAAGGAATTCAGAGGCTGAGTGTCTTGGATCATTTCTGCTACCAGTCCATTTTTCTCAAATTCCTTCTGTCTTTGAACCTTCAAAGAGGCGGCTTACTCTCAACAATTTCTTCTTCCTGCTTCTCCTCTTTCTCTTCTTTCAGTAAACATGGCTTGAAACCATCTATTCTCTCTGGATATCCATTTGCCAAGGCCTGTAATAATTCCCATGCTCCTATTGAAAGAACCTTCACTGCTACCAAATTATCTTAGTCAATAAGAAGTTTTAAGCACATGGTAGACACTCCTCCATGAACTCTTTCTCTAACTTTAACACCATATGACTTCCTCCTATACTTATGACATGTTCCTCAGCCTTCTTTATTGGTTCATTCTCCTTTAGTCCCTTGAGGGGAGAAGGAACTTTAGAGATAATCTTAGACCCATTTCTCATGAGTAATATTTTGTTCAAATATTTTATAAAAATGGGCCATGCAAAGTCCTTTTCATTTCCTAATTTATTTCTAGCTTTCACATATGAGAGAAAATATACAACCCTTCATTTCCTGAGACTGGCTAATTTCACTTAGTTTATTCTTCAAGTTCCACCCATTTTCCTGCAAATTATATAACTTTGTTCTTCATAACTGAGTTGTAATCCATTCACGTATTGATAAATACTTAGGCTGGTTCATTGATATGCCTGTATACTATTTTTACTTCAATTTCTTTAGGAAGTTACTCAAGAACAATATAGCTGGATCATATGGTGATTCCATTCCCAGTCTTCTGAGATGAATGTTCCACACTGATCTACACAGCAACTGCATTAATTTGTAATCCCACCAACAGTGTATAATGATTCCTACCTCCTCACATCCTTGCCAGGATTTATTATTGTTTGTATTATTGATGATTATGTTTAGGTAAAAGATGAAAAACTCCAATAGAGTGATGGAGGAGCTCTAGCGGTAAGGGAAGAACACTTGATATAGGTAACAGGTCAAATAGTACTATGTACATATACAAAATTTTCAAATGCAATCTCAATAACATATATCAGGAAGAAGAGGAGGTGGAGTAGGATCCAGAGGGAAATTCAACAAGTATTATGTGTGTGTACATTCCTAATACTATGAACCTCATTAAAATGTGTAATTCCAATCCACTAATAAAAGTATTTTAAAAGTGAGTCATGTTTTTGCAAGTACCTATGACCAGATGCCAAGAACTTTTACTCCACATTCACCCCATGAAGACTTCAAAGTATACAATAGTGAAAAAAAAATGATTTCCACACAGTACCAGAATATGGATTAGTTCTGGTCAGACACTTAAAGCCCTTGAGTCATAATTCAGATTCTGCCATTTACTTATTGAGAGATTTTGGACAAAATATTTTGCCCTGAGACCTCATTTTCTTCATCTGTGAAAGAAGGAAAGTTTACATAAATTATTTTTACAACTGTGAAATTTTGCAGTTTTACATTTGTATATTTGACAAGTGAATTGAAAAGATGTGAGAAATTCATTCTATGTATTGCTAAGCTTCTTATTAAGATAGAGTTTTCAGGTTGAAGAGGCTACATGGTTAGGTTAATACATTCCTAAAGGAAACTATGGGATGGCTAAACAGAGAGTTACTTATGATGGTAATGCAGTAGAAGTTCTCTACTCTGATTATGAAATGGAAGGACATCATAAGTATCAAAAAAGAAGAAGAGAAAAAAATCTATCCTGTAGGCAGCTATTCTGGGAACCTGGTGAGCTATGTACCCAAATTCATCCTTACCTGACAATCAGGAGAATATTTAAAAGAAGGTAGGTCAGCAAACATCCACCTGACTTAGTCTCTGAGGAAGGCTGGAGCTGACACGAGGAGAATGTACTAATGACTGTAATCTGTCTCGACTACAGGAGACTGAAATGATCACTTCTGGAGAGTTAAGGTTACATAATGGTTCAGTTACCCTGCCTAGACCAGAGGAGAGATGATTCTTCCAACTGCAAGAGAAGCTGGCTGATACTGATCAAAAATCATGTGTGATAGTAAAACATTTCCAATATTGACTTATGAATTTTAACTACAAAAATGTGTCATTTCTTTTTTTTTTTTTTTTTTTTTTGCGGTACTGGGGATTGAACTCAGAGGCATTCTACCTCCGAGCTATACCCCCAGCCCTATTTTTTATTCTTTATTTTGAAACTGAGTCTCACTAAGTTGCGGAGTGCCTCACGAGGTAGCTGAGGCTGGCCGCGAACCCGGATCCTCCGGTCTCAGCCTCCCGAATGCTGGGATTACAAGCGTGCGCCACCACGCCCGGCTATGTGTCATTTCTATATTGTTCTTGTTCAATTATTATAGCCATGAAAATAAATGCAGCATGATACCACCCATAAAGAAAGAAGGAGTGGCTTACCATAGATTCAGAAAAAGCTACTCTGGAGTTAAAGGCAGCCTCCACCCCTAAATGAATAGGAAAACTGAGTCATTTACTAACATTCCTGTCTCATAAGCAAAAAGTACTATGATTGTGACAATTTCTCTAATTATTATAAGAATAAGAATTTGAAGAAAGCCAATAAAAAAAGAATTATACCTTAATATATTGTCATATTTGTTGTTATTTTATCTATGCATTTAGCATATCTGCTAGTGTTTGTTTACTTATATGTATTTTTTATTTAATATACTTTTATTGGTGCATTGTAAGTAAAGTATATATTTCTAAAAGGCTATATGATTTGTAAATAGTGAAGTTATGTAGACATTTATAAACGCACACAGCCCCCTCAGCCTGAGAAGTAAAATAGGCTCTAGAAATAAAAATACTATAGACAAGCCACTGAAACAAATTTTCCCATTTGTCTTTGATATTGTCCATAAGAGAGAAAAACATATCCTATGAAAATAAATACTCCCTCTATGTCAGCAAGTCTGGGAATGTGATAGAAAGGAGGACAGAAAACCATCACATCAATAATATCCACAGATATGATCTAAGTAATTGACTCCACGCATGCACAATGCACATGTAAAATCTTTCTGATTGTAATTTTAATTTTGGTATGGATTTGCCAACAGCGAACAAAGTCATTGACAGAAAACACTACTGTGTAATCTGCTCAATATATTTCTCAACATAAATACTAACTTGCAAATGAAAGTCTGTCTTATATTGCCAGATTCTTATGTAAGAAACTAGTGTGAGGTATTCCTCTTAAGTCCTCTCATTTTTTTAAGTGTGCTAATGACAGCTGAAAAATATGTCAACTTTTTTAGCCGGCAGAATTGATAACTATTCCCTAGAAAATTGTGACATTTCCAAATTACCAGCTTCGTTGGCGGATCTCTCTGGTGACTGGCCAGACTTCCTCAGGCAATGTCCTTCTGTAAGTGTCCTTTCAAACTGGAACAAAGGTCTCCAGGCATAACATGATTCAGACAAGTACTACTATAGTCATTCTGTGGGTTCAATATGGCTCACTTTCAGGATTCTGAATATAACTATCTTCAAACACAAATGTTATAGCTTAATCCAACTCAGTCATTCGCATGTTCTTTCCTTCTCTACTGTTCTGAAAGCCTTTCTTTATTTATGTCCTTCCATTGAGTTGCCTTCTGACATAGGGAGTAGAACCTCAGAATCATACATAACTTGAGCTAGAATGGGCCCGAATAATGGGCCCACATCTCCATTGCCCTGCTTTGATGCCTTCCCTATTAAGCCTGTCACAGACATAATCAGTGTCAGAAAAGAGCAGGCACACAGTCCTGGCTTCCTCCATTCTATCCAGTGCTATTTTCAACCACATTTTACTCTACTCTGAATGTCCCAGCTGAAAAGCATCAGGACAGAGACTAATTTCCAAATGAGGTTAGGAGACAACAAGCACATTCTAAACTGGCTATTGGGTCTCTAAGAGAGTCTTTTCACTGGTTGGTTTAATTTGTGTCTGACTGTATGTGTGTGTGTGTGTGTGTCAGGAGTTGTATACATGAGTTTAGGAGGATATAATTAGTGATTTTTCTTCAGCCAACAAAAAATATACCTTCATCAACTATTAGAATACTATACATTTCTATATATTCATTTTCTTATTTACAAAATAGTGGCAAAAAGAGTAACCTTCTGCCGATTATGTGTTTGTTAGTCAGGTTTGTGTTGCTGAGACAAATACCTGGGAAAAAACAACTTTGAGGAAGAAAGATTTATTTGGTTCAAGATTTCAGAAGTTTCAGTCCATAGTTAGTAGCTCTTTGACTGTGGGCCCGAGCTGAGGCAGAATATCATGGTGACAGAGTAGGACAGGGTAAGCTGCTCAGTTCCTGATAGCTGGGAGGAGAGAAAGAAAGAGGCCAGACACAAGATACACCCTCCTAGAGCACATCCTTGCTAACCTTCTTTCTCAGCTGTGCCCTACCAGCCTATGGTTCCCAACATTTCCCAATAACTCCATCAAATAAAAAGCCTGCCAATTTACCTGCTTTCATCTCTGTTCCCCAACACCATTTTATTCAGAGTTCAAATATGTTACCTGGAATATTTTATCATTGATTTATTATATTATGTTTGGCTCTCACATATTTTTTCTTTTCCTGGGGACGGGGTTGTATTTTTCTCATTTCTTTATCTCAGACCTTAGCAGTACTCCACATATGATCAGTGTTCCATTATATTTTTACACTCAAAGGTTAAGTACATTTTCTATTATAGATAAAGCCAGGTGAAATGAACTATGTGTTTGGGAAAGTCCAGAAATTCTCTTTGTCAAGCTTTCAAACCATAGTGATTTTTTTAGCTTTTGTAACATGTTCTATTATAATTCATTTGAAAGACCTATTAAAATCTAATGCTGAAATTCTCACTCTCTTTTTTAAAGATTAGAACTATTTCTGATACTTGAAACAGTCTATATTGGAGGGGCTATTTGAAACCTTCAGACTTCTGCTTTATGGCCAATAGGTAATTTTTGCATATCCAGAGCTTGGCTGGATATATTCAGTCTAGTGGAGGATACATAGTCTTCATAAACAAAAAAGCTATTCTCTGTCCTCCCTGGGGTTGATATAATTACTTCTTAATGTGTTGCTTATAAAATAAGACCTTCTGAAGTTGACTTCTCCGTGTTCACCAGCAATCTCCACATTACTAGTGTTAAGTACATTCCAGCTCAAGAGCGGATCCATGCCTTGCAGGTATACCATTTCAATTACCAGAGTCACAACACAAAAATTTTCAGGAAAGCAGCATTCATCATCCCTTCTTCAATAGATTATCAGAGCACTTAATGTAAGGTCATGAGAAGTCATTAAATTGCCTTGAAGCACACACATGCATGTGTGCACAAGCACACACATATTTCTAAATGTCCTTAGCTGGTAAATGTGTCAGAGTACATGCTTTATTTATTTCACTACTTCCTCTTTTCCAATCCTTTTATATGGTTCCACATTGCTTTTTTATCTATTTTCTTATTCCATCCTATTAGATTCTAACAACTCATCATCATATGACTCTACATTCTATGTAGAGTCAGCCAAAGATGGAAACTATCCCTGCGATAAGTCTTTCTCAGTGGCCTTTACCCTCCAGCACCACTCCAGGTATAATGCCATTGCTTTTGCTCATTCTTCTACTAGTTGAGTAACTCTGTTAGACCTACACATAATGGAGGCCTGAGAACAAACCAGAATAATGAGGGTCAGTCAATTTACAGACCCAGTGCTGGATGTATTTATGCAAATAGATACATAAAATATCATTAATTATCATATAATCTTAAAGTAACATCATTTTTATCTTCAAAATTCAACTTAGGAAATAAGGCCCAGGGAAGTTCAAATGCTTCGTTGAGTCTAAGGGCTAAAAATAGTAAGTGATAGAACTGGCATGGGAAGCCCTGAGGTATCTCACGTAGTCTTCTGTTCTCTTTCACTAAATACTTTTTTTCTGTTTCATTTATGACTCATTTATTCCAGAGTCTCTACAGTGACCAGTACTGAATGTGCCTTCCTCAAGTACTTGTTTACTGAATTAAATTATACTGAAGATAGAGTAGCAAGAGAGTATAAACCGGACAAGTTAGTTGAAGACTGATGTTTCCCAGGACATGAAACTTTGGAGGCTAAAAACAGAAGTCCCATGAAAAAATACATTACCTTAACTGGTTAAGATATGAGTAGAATATGATACATAAGATAGAATATGATATTCATACACTGTGTTCAGTATACTTCTATTAACATTCTATTTTACCATGGGAGTGAGGAAAGTAATGGGACTTAGTAGATTAGTGTTTATCAAATACTTGCTTTAAAAAAAGTTACATTACAGAATAACAGAAAGTTGTTCTTTTCTCTATGAATTTTTATTCTGTTTAAAAATATGATAAAGTACATCTATCTATTTATGTCTATGTAGACGTACATAAAAATGAATAAGTATTTTCAAAGGCTGCTCTGATAATCACAACTTATGAAATGATCAGAAATAATATACTCTTCCAGGAGAACAAATTATTTATAAGTTCTGCAAGTACATTATGTAACTTCAGACAAGAAGTAACCACAACTGAACCGATGGATGGTGGCAGTGCATGGAGAATGTGTTTTATTTCTAAATGTCTGAAAGCATTTTTATGCAATCCATTGTTTTGTTCCTCAAAAGATGTATGCCATGGGCACATTTCTCATTTAATTGTTTTGAACATACAAGTTTTTTTTTTTACAAAGAATACACCAATCTTCTGATAAAGAAACTGATCTAGAGACTAATGAATTCTACCAAGGCCACTTATATTATGAATGGCAGGACCAGAATGGAGCAACAGCTATCTGGGCTTTCTACAATGCCAGACTTCTTCTAGTTAATGGAAAAATGAATATTGAGATGAAATTCTTTTTATTTCTTTCTCTCTCTCTCTCTTTCTTTCTTCATTTTTTTTCTTTGCACTTCATTCCATACCAATCAACAATTGCCCTCTTACATTTTCAGGCCTTGAATTTATGATAATGCTTTTCATGTAGGCAGCAGCATTAGCACTTTGCCATCTCAACTTGACCTAAAGTAATACTTAAAAAATCTGCGTTTTTCTCATCTTCTGTTTCAGTTTCTCCACAGTTTCTAATTAAACAGTTTTTATTCATACAGCTCAAGCTTCTCATGCTAGCCACAACACTCTTGTTAACAGATAACCTAATCTCAAAATCCATAGAAGTATGAGAAAGTATTGGATGAGAATGCTGTCACCTGCATGCCACAGATTGTGTAAGTATTTTTATTAGGCTCATCCCTTCAGTCATCTTACCAGACCCTCCTTCTGAGGCAGTTGATTCCCTATTAGACTTTTAAGATTTGTATCAGAAGTAATTTCAAACTATCATTTTCTCTTATTTCTTTCTCTTTTGTAATTAGCACACTCAACTTGATTATGGTTTTTAAATACACAAAGAAACATATTATCAAGAAAATAAGCTACAGCACACAATATTACTCTAGAAAGCCACTTTGGAGATTTATTGTACACATAAACATATGTGAAATGATGCATGAAGTAGGTTATCCTTTGTGGCCCTGCTGGCAATAGAAAAAGATTGGGAGCAAGGGTCCTTCAATAGATAACTGGTTAAATAATTGATGGTAAGGTAAGATAACATAAGGCTGTAAAAAATGCCCTTTTGAGATAATATTGGAAGGATTTCCAAGATACATTAGGAAATGAAACAAATGAAAAAAAAAAAAAGGCAAGAACAGGACTGTATGAAAAAGATACCTTCTGTTTAAATAAAAGTAAAAACAAGAACCTATACTTTCTATACTTTTAGTTGGTTATAAATATAGGAAAAGTTTGTGAGAATATATAAGAAACAAAATAGTAGACATCAGGGTGGGATTAGGATGGGAATTGGACAAGAGAAGAGATAGCCGTAGACACATTGCCTATGCAGGCTGTATGCGTGTTTTGACATGTGGATGTAATACATATTTTAAATTTGACTGTTTCAGTCAACATTGTAGGGGGACATTCTAATTCCAAACCATAGTAGATTGGAATGCTTTTATTTCCACATCTTGCTCTAGTATCCAACACTTCCAACTTACTCTTTTAGATCCTCAACTTTTGAAAGGCATATAGTAATACATGTAAATTCTCATCTCTGGTTATTTTTTTTCCACTGTTTCTCATCTCCCACCTCTATCATGACAAGGAAAGTGATCTCACCTCCTGCTTGTTGAAACCAGTGGCAACCTCTCCATGTGTCTGTATTCAACTCTGTATAGTATTCAACTACTTTGCCTTTTTTAAATGCCCCTTTCCTTCAATGCATGAAGAATCATTTTCCTGGAATCTTTTGGAACATCATGTCACTTTGCTTGGGAGATTGGAGACTATTGAGATTCTGGTAAACAGGAAAGTACCAGTTTTACCAAGGTTAGAGGAAGGGCTTATTGATTGAGGCATGGGCACAAGATCTCATCCCTCCTGTGTACTCACTCAGTAATTTCCATTCTATGTCATTAGATGCAAGTTATATGCTGATGACTCAAATGAATGTTCCAGCTCGGCTCTATCTCCTATACTCTATATTCTTAAATCTCATGTAATAAATTTTCCACCACTATTTTGTTACTATGAGTATTTCAATCTAAACTTGTCCTTGATTGCACATCTTCATAGATAAGTATTTCTGCTAAAATACCATCTCATCAGAGACCACTCTGTATCACAGAACAGTCAATGAGCATCTCTATGGTCTGGAATTGATTTGAATGTGACCTCAAGGTTTCATGCATCAAAATTCAATGCCCATTGTGAGATATTAAGGAGTCAGAAACTTAATCCCCCTATTATATTTAGAAGGAAGTTGATTAGGAATGGTTAAGGTTATCAGAATGGAGCCCCCAAGACTTAATCCCATTGGCTTTACAAAAAGAGAGAAAGACTAGAAGAGACACACCTGTTCACTCTCTGTCCCTTGCTATGTGATACTCTGAGCCACATTGGTATCTGCCAGCAGGTGGCTCGTTACCAGATGAGGTCTCTCAATCTTTGGCTCCTCCATATCCAGCAGCCAAAATAAACTTCTGTTCTTTATAACTTACCCAGTCTGTAGTATTGTGTTATTAGCAACAGAAAATAGAATGCAACAATTACCTCTCTTCTTCCAGATTTTCCTTTTCTTCAAAGTATGTCCACAGCACAACATGGGGTACTTATTTGTTCAGTTTGCTTTTGGGTAGAGGTGTGTCTTCTCAGGAGAAATGTAAATTCCATGTTACCAGGACTGAAACTGTAGTTTTCTCAAGAGTCCACAGGTAAGAGGCAGACCTTGTCTCCTGAACATGTCAATACAGTGTAGAATGCCAAAATGTGAATTTTAATCATTAGCCCTGTTGTTTGGGTGGTGGATTCCACAGATCATTTTGAAAATGTTTATGTTGTCATTAAGGAGTCAATCAGGCTCAAAATGACTGCCTATAACCACCTATCAAGTGAGTTTTGGCTCCAGGTCTAAAACCAAGACCTTGTACCTTTCCCCCAGTGATCTGTGTCTATGAATTTCCCTACAGACAATGTACCTGACTTCATCATACACACGAGATTACATCTGGGAATAAGGTGGGGAGCAGACTCTTACCCTTCAGAATGTAAAGAAAAACCTGTCAATGTAGGAGAGACAGAGAGTAGACAGGTGACAAGTATTCATGTTATATTTCCCACTCAGGCTATCTTCCTCGGCTTCTATTTTCTGATATTTGCCAACTACCTGGAAATTGTCCCGGGGAATTTATTTTAGACATTGATTTCAGTTCACTCAGTGATTTTATGTATCCTGTTCTCTGAATAGCCATTTCTCTGGAGAAGGCCCAGATTGCCAATATCTTCCTTCTAGTAAATAATTAAAGGCACTCAGCATAGGGCGATTATCAGGCTGCCTTTCCTGGGCCTGGCCTCCTGCCCTCCACAGAACACATGGGCTCCTTTTGACAAATGTCATTGGTCCCCAAAGTGTACTTATTCCTGGTAGCAGGTTTAATGATCTGACAATCGCAGATCATGTCCCCCTATAATGTTAAGCATTTATAAAAAAAAATAAATAAATAAAGTACCTCCTACATCCTGCAATTAAAGCACCGTCTGTAAAATAATTAGTCACAGAGAAAGAATGTCAGGCCCTTTTAGGGGTTAGCAGGAGGATGTTAATTTCAGCAGCAATTATTCAGGCAGGCCAAGATATTTTCAGAAAGCGACTCAAAGAAGTCATTTCCATTCTACCAAATTTTATATGCACATGTTTCATTGTTTCCAAACAGTTGAAGGAAAGTGGCAAGGTGAAGGGTACCAAGTATGTATGCACAGTGAGACAAATTTGAGAACCAGTAGAACTGCTTTTAAGATGTTGTTTAGTGCTGAGGAGAAATTATATGCTGAAGAGTCACTTGGAGCTAATTAAAATTCTTCCCTTTACCACTTACCTAGTGTGACCTTGACCAGGTAACATAACCTTGCCCTGTTTATTATCCAAATCTGTAATAACATAAAAAGAAACGCTTGCCTCAGGAGGTTATTGAGAAGATGTCATCAGCTAATACACAGATATGCATTAATAGATAAAAGAGAAGACTGCACAGCATTGATGCTATTAGCATCAGCGACTAAGAGGGTGGTAAAATGCAAGAAATTGTGGAATGTAAGACATGGAAAGGATCTCAGGAATATTGTGTGAAAATTCCTCATCCTAGAGGTAAACAGATTGAATATGGCATTGTCTCAAACCCTTTCTGCCTTAGCCATTATATTTTGCTGAAAAAACACTGGGTATATTCCATTTCTTAGACTACCAAAGGTGTTTATTTACTCCAGACAACTCTTTTTTTCTTCATTCTCATGTATTTTTAAAATATACCCCAAAATACATATATTTTATCACAGATAAACTTCATAAAAGGCTTTATATATCATTATGAATTAATAGAATTTAAAATTGCAGAAGAGGTCATTGAATCCTCCACTTTGATTAATTAAAGATGATAATATTAATGACAGTTTATATAAACTAATATTAAAGGGATGAAAGAAGTATATTCTAATTTCTATAATGCTGAAGGCCAATAATGCAAGCCACATTCAATAATGGGCAAGCTTTTTAGGGGGGTGGTTTAGGCTTAGAATTTTCACTAATTTATTCTCATATTAGATTTTTTTCCCTCATTATCAGAAAACAGTATGAATTGGACTTGCTTTGCTTTCTTGCTCATCCAAAGTGAAGACAGTTTGGAAACAGTTAATAAATGCAGCCCTAGGTTCCCCACCTCCATCTATAATGAGCAGATTTAGTTTAATCAGATTTTCATCACTGAAAGAGCTAATTTTCCTTTTATCTTTCTTCATGTGCTCTCTTTTGATACACCTGCTGTAGAGTAGTTAGCAGAGGGGGGGCTTGAATAATAACACTACTTTACATGTAAATGTTACTTTTCATTCAAGTATCTCAAAGCTCTCTAAACATTATGGGGCTGAATATAGATTATGAACATCATTTTTAAGCCAGGGAAATGGATACCATATGGGTAAGTGACTTGCCTAAGGTGACACGTTGAGATGATGGCGTTGCTGAAAGGAGGCTCCTGGTCATTTGAGGATTTCATCTCCCTGAATGTAGAGAACCCATCTGAATTCCACCTCAGAGCTCCTACAGACTCCTTAAGTACCACTCATTATATTCCTATAACCCACCATTCCATCCGACAAGTCACCCCATAATCCATCTTACAACTGTCTGTCGATGTTGACAATCCACGTAATAAATGATATCATGTAATGAATTATATCGCTCTAATTCTCGAGGTTAAAGACAGTGTTTATGCCTTTCCCTCATTGAGTTTTAATTTGCACATCTTAAAACCTGGCTCAATGGGACATAATGCAGTCTGCGAAAAGCATAGTTTAGAAATGAAGAGAGAATCCACAATTCTTATTTGCAAATTTGATCTGCAGAATAAATGAAATGCAAAGGTGGGTGGTGATGGAACACCAAGGATGCAACGTGGAGATGTGCTGCAGGTACAAAATGAATGTCATATTTTAAAGACTTACTTTAGAGACTTACATGAATCTAAAATATTATTATACTTTTTTATATTAGCTGAATATTGCAAAGGTTATGTTTTGAATGTGCTGGATCAAATAAAATATATTATAAATTGTATCTAGGAAGAATCTGGAAAGGAAAAGGCATATCTACCACATCATACAAGTGTGTTATTTATCCTACTTGACTTCCAGGAGGAAGGGGCTAAGATATCTTTTCTACAAAATACACATTGTAGAATAACACATTGTATGATAAAGATCTCAACTTTTCCTTTTCTAAGAGGGTAATTTATTCAACCATGTACAAAATATTATGACATGTGCACATATACAAGGTTCTCAGCAAACAATGGTACTCCTCTCCCTCCTGGTCAATCTCCCTCCTGGTCAATGCTTTCTAAGGGACCAATGAAGGGTGAAACCCAGTGCCATCTTCCACAGTGTGCCACATGTATTTGTTTTTGGTGAAACCTGGTTGTCAATTCTCTGTGTGCCATTGACAGGTCATGAGTCCTCTCTTGAGCACAATCTCTGCAACTGAAACAAAAAGATTTAGAGTTAATGCATCTCAATTTTCTCACAGAGCTAAACTTTTCTGAGTGTTCTATGACTTGAGCATATCACGATTGTCTATGGGAGTTGTAAAGCATGACCTCAACTGTATTACTATGTGGCTCCAGATAGCTCTCATTTCCTTACATAGCTGCTTTTATTTCTCTGTATCTGCACTATCTAAGATAGAAGCCACTAGCCACATGTGGCCATTGAACACCTGGAATTGAGCCTGAGTTGAGATGTGCTGCAGGTACAAAATGAATGTCATATTTTAAAGACTTACTTTAGAGACTTACATGAATCTAAAATATTATTATACTTTTTTATATTAGCTGCATATTGCAAAGGTTATGTTTTGAATGTGCTGGATCAAATAAAATATATTAATTGTATCTAGTTTATTTTACTTATTAAACACAACATCTGAAAAGCTTTAAAGTAGGTATTCTATATCTATTGGCCAATGCTACTTTAGATAACATGAACAATATATATGTATATGCTTATATATATAGTAATGGATATAACATATGCAAAAATTGCAATATTTTAGCTTGAATATACCTCCAATCACCATTTTATCCAAGTCTCTGACCCCAGTCTACTCACATTAATATTCTTAATTTATGGATGAGGTTCCAATAGATAACTATATGGCCTCAAGTCAGCAATTCTATAAATGGTGGCATAGTGATGCCTACTATAGTGTCAAGTCTCCTACTACAGATAACTCCTATTATAAGGCTGGGGTCTGAGGCTGTGTGGAAATACTCTTTTTTTCTTCAAATTGTGAAAATTTGAGTCATATGGGAAAGGGAGAGAGGGACAGAAAAAGCATTTCTTCGTCACTTAGAAAGTGGTGTTGCTGGACTGATGGATATGGGTCTTTATCATTGGGCAGTTAATATAAGAAAGGTGTCCACTACTCCTTGACAATGCCTCTTTAGGAATACCTGCTCTGAAATTTATATTCCCTCAGAAGACCCTCAAATCTGCCAGACATGACATTAACAGCATGAATTTTACTGCTACTTTATACATCACTAAAAAGTCATTCCTCATTCTATTTCAAAACCTGACTGAAATATAGGCACATTGTCTACTATAGTATATTAACAGTTTTTTTTCCTAAACTAAAATTTAAACATTAAAGTTTTACCATAAAATGCATGGTATTTATGTAATAAAATGCCAGAAAATAACATATCCCAAATTTGAATATATAGTACTTTTAATTATAAAATTTCCAAGGATATATTAAAGTTCAAAGATCATTTCCCATTGTACTCTATGTCCAAAATTATTAAAATCTTAAGGTATTAAAATCTGAAATTAAATTGTCTTGTGTTAAAACTTAAAGATGTTAAAGTTCAACATTAGTTTCCTTTAATTTCTTATTCTTCTCAGCTCCAGGTTAAAAAGGTTTCCAATGCCTTGATAGGTTGTGTTCCTTTAGCAAATACCACCTGGGCTCATTCACCTTGTAATGATATTCCCAGTGGTGTGTTACTGTAACAACAAGCTGTCAAAAGCATGACTTCCAATCAGCCCTAAGAGTGAAATGGATACCCACGAGAAACCAATTATTGGCTCCATATGCACTAGATTCAGAGGTCAATATGCAACTCTTAAAACAGCTACTCAGAAAAATGGTGCTCTGAAAGCCTATATTTGGTATGAACAAACCCATAGCAGAGACTTGGTGTGTCTGTATAAGGGACAGTTGATGAGAAAAGGGAGTTGTCTTTGGTAGGTGTCAGTTCATTGTTGTGTTGCTGTAACAAAATATTTGAGGCTGGATATTTTAAGAAGTGAAAGTTTTATTTGGTTTATAATTTTGAAAGCTGGAAGGTCCAAACACTATGGCACCAACATCCTGGCTGGCTCCCTCCCCCTGCAACTGTCATAACATGTTAGAGAAACTGAAAGAGAACTGGCTGGATGTAGAAAGGCCCACATGTGTGAGGCGGACTCGCTTTAAATAATGCACTCTCATGAGAACTCACTTACTCTGTGAGGCCAACATCAATCCCTTATGAAGGGTTAGACCTTTCCCTAAGCTCAACCTTCCACAAGTTCTACCACTTGAACACCACCGCACTGGGGAACATGTTTCCAGTTCATGAAGGACACACTCATATCCAAACTAAAGAACTGTGGCATTGCAGTTTATACCCATTGTCTAAAGTTCATAGCAAACATATCTAAACTCATGTGAGATACAGCCTCAACTAGCAACTAATTTTGGCTCTTTCATTAGCCATTTCTCAAGACATGGGATGGTTTGAAATAGGTCCATGGTATGTATACCACTTCTTATTTCATTTTCTCTTTTGAGTCCTATGTTTCTGGTACCCCAGTGGTAAGAAGAAGAGTAAAGCTCTCTGTAATTATAAAATGTGTTACTTTAATGAGCTCAGGCATTTCCAGTTTTAATGGAATTGTCATTCACCGCCTACCTAGGAATGGCCTGGACTTTAAACTATAACTTCATTAGAGCTTTGCAATATGCTCAGAATTTGCTGGCTGTATTGAAGTTTCAAGCAGTAATTTTGAATTTGGAAATATTCTTACACTGGTGATTGAATCAGAGTCTTCTCTGGGTTACTTTGGGAAAACTTTTATCATAAAATATATCTTGAAAATAAGGATTTTCTCAAGATGGTCTTTCTGCTGCTTATATTTGTCCTTTTTGAGAACTCCATTGCCTGCCTAGATAAGCTAAATAAGCCAAGCTACAGGAACATAAACTCTGATAGCATCTTATCTAAGTCATCTACATTTTATGGAGGCCAGAGTGGTCAACATTTGTTAACTAGAGTGGCTCTGTCTGCTGGAACCAAACATGAAGTGCACGGAAGTTACTGAGCCCTAATTATGCCCAGGTTCGAAAGAAAGATCCATCTTCTTTCGACAACTTCACCTAAAGTTGCACTCACCCACTGAGGTCAAAATAGCCTAAGGCTAGTTAATGACTCTTGCCTAAGCTTTACCAGTTAAAAGATAACCATAACAACCTGCCTAGCCTAACATATGCCTGAAAAAATTACTCATATTCAACTGCATGGCCATTCCACTTGTCTAGGTCACCATTCTCACCGTCATAATCCAAAATGGCTGGCCACAGAAGCGAGAGGAAGGAAGATTTCTTTGCTTATAGTTTTTAGAGACTTTATGAATCAGTCCACGCCAGGCTTGGTCTTTAGAGCTCAGGGTATGTCAGCAGGAAGCAGAGAGAAGACGAGCACAAGGGCTCTGCTTCTCATATCATGGAGGCTGGAAACGAAGAAAGAGTAGAGGGAGAAGGAACCAAATAATCCCCAAGGCCACACCTCCAGGGACCCCTCCTCAGCAACCAAGCCCTGCTTCCAGCATTGCTGCCTTGTTGCCATGAGAACTAGGAGGTCATTCTAATCTAGACCATTATACCACTGTTCTCCAAAGTCTGAAGCCTGAACATATCATTTAAATCTTTCACTCCATAGATATTTGGCTTCATATTTTTTTTTCTATCTCATTTCTTGCTTTTTTTCTGCCCCATTCACTCAACGTGGGGATCTTAGGTAGCCGGATGAGTAGAATCTCCATTCTTTGTCCAGTTTTAAAAGTGCTAAGAAATATAGCAATGAAATGGAAAACAGAAGCAAGAATAACAGGTTTCCTTCTAAGAAATGGTAAGTGAAAACATGGCTTAAAGTGGGCATATCTGTAGCAAGTCAGTTTTCTTCAATGGTTGTTGATTTAATTGCTCCTAATCATAGGTAATACTGGATGGAACCTGCCTCCACAGGTAGGATGTCTGTCCAGGTAAAGGCTGGGTATAAACAATCAGAGAAACACTTTCTCTGAAACTATCTTACTTCCTTAAAAAAAGAAAAGAGGGACTTAGTTGAAAATATCCAGTAGCTCTTCTCAAACTACTAGTAACTTGAATCATTCCATCTCTACTCTGAAGGAGTTTAGGAACACAGAGAAGCTGGTAGAGCTATTATTGGGGTTGAATCTAACTTGTATAAATCTCGGGTGGGGAAACAACCTTAATCCATCTTAACTTTTATGGAATTTTAATGTAGCCATATTTCCACCCAAACTGTATCTTTAAACCCCACATTCTTTTTTTTTTTTTTTTTTTTTTTTTTTGCGGTACTGGGGATTGAACTCAGGGGCATTCTACCTCCGAGCTATACCCCCACCCCTATTTTTGATTCTTTATTTTGAAACCGAGTCTCACTAAGTTGCGGAGTGCCTCACTAGGTAGCTGAGGCTGGCCTTGAACCCGGATCCTCCGGTCTCAGCCTCCCAAATGCTGGGATTA